>JABFFG010000352.1:0-88430 GCA_013623685.1 Fusarium transvaalense
AAGCCAGACCGGGGACCGGGACCGGGACAGGGGCGGGCGCAGGAGCGGGAGCGGGCGCGGAAGGCATGCGAGGCATGGTCGCGGCAACCATCGCCAAAATCTCGAGAGGAGTGTACTCAGGCATTATGTCAGAGGATGTATCAGATCTCCTGGCAAATGGTTGATATGGACTCGTGTTGATATCTAAGATGATACTTGTTAGCACTGATGGTTCAAGTAGAGTGCTTCCACAAGAGATGTGAGAAAGATGGTTGACTTTGTTGTATGATATGAACAAAGACTATGGAAAGGGATTAAACTTACTCTTGAGTATTGGCGAGGTAGGCAGATGGAAGAAGTGATAATCTTTGTCGATGATAGACGAAGAGATAGTCGTTGATGGTGATGGAAAGAGTAGAGAGTAATCACTTTTTCACGATCTTGTGTTTTGATACAGAATAAGAGAAATCTTGGCTTCTTCCCAGGGGATTCCCCGTACTTATAGGGAAGGAATCGATCTACTGATTGTGATATCTAGTGATTGGATTTATGTCCTCAGTTTAAAGAACTTTCAGAATAAACTCTTGTTTAATGTCCTCAAATCGATGGTTTATGACCGCAATGGTTTATACTTTACGATGTCTGCCTAGTTTCTATGAGTATTGGTATACAGGAGGGACGAGGAGAAGATAATGGAGTATAGACTTTTGTATCTGGATAAATGCCCTCAGTTTGCAAGTACCAAGGTGGTTGCTGTGGTTGCGGGAGCAATATCATATCCCATGTTTCTAGCAGCGAATATATCAAGACACTAAAAGACTTCACTAATGATGAATTATAGACGAAACTAAAACTAGACAATGATATGGCATCAAGAATGGCTACTGTTTGACTAACTACTGCTAATTGTCGTGATCGTAGTTATGCCATATCACGACTGAGACCTCATCATACTGTCTGTTCACCGCGGTATAGATTTGACTTTCATTGATTCACCGAGAATTATTCTATAACAAAACAAAATGCTTAATTGCTTGTGGACCAATCTACGTACAGGGGAGTAGAATTACTTTTGAGACAGCACGCGATAAATACCCTCAAGCTTTAACCTTTCTGCAAACTGCGGCCTTGGACGCTGCCATCCGAAAGACTAACTTCAGTAGAGTTTTTGCAGATGTTTCAAGAGAGAAGAAATGTGTGTTTAATAATAGCCTTTTGATGATCTGATGCATGGATTATTCCACCTTGTGTCTCCAACTTCAAGATACTAAGCATAAAGGAGTACACTGATATAAGTCATTCTCAGTAACAGCCTTTCCCGCCTAGAAATCTGAGGGTATTAAGAAAGAAAAGAAAAAGTCAAACTGAGTTTCTGCTTGAGGCGTGTAAAGTGTAAGTATTGGGGCGAACTGGTTATCCCACCTGTTGACTGGTAAAGATGGTATGATGCTTGGCTACAAGTCATCAAGATATGATGGATGGCATGATGGATGGATGATCTTGCCTGACCCGAAAATCGGGACATCGGAAACTCGACGGCCCTGTTCAACACCAAGAGAAAAAAAAAAACAAGGTTACAAAATGGTAGCATTTTCCCACGTGAACATGACATAAAAGATCTCACCACTTGGCATCCCACGTTTGACCCCTGTAAACTCACCTCACCTCAGTTGTCTTGATCCCCGCATTGGATATCGACCCCCCCGAAGCCGCCCGTAACCCTTTAAGCCGGGACACGACATCCATGGATGAGATCAGATCAGATCATTCGGCATCTAGACTATCTTAGTTACGCGTAGCGCTCTGCCGAGGTTGGCTGAACTGATCAACACGTATTTATTTGTTGGTACATCCATGGTAACAAATTGTTTGCTGTAGAGGTTATTATAAAAGGCTCTCTCCCCCACTATAAACGGGTGAGTACAGCAGTATCTGATCACCCGCCACTTGCGTCAACTCTTTCAACGTCAAATCATTAAAGACAAAATCTCCGAATTGGAGTAAAACACCAAAGAATTATCAAGACATACACACATTCGATAATAATGTGTATCGTACTTCTCACTACTTCGCATCCCGATTATGCTTTAATCGCCATCGATAACCGGGATGAGTTCATCCTTAGGCCTACATCGCGACCACATTGGTGGACTCACAGCACATCTGGCCGACCAGTCTTATCATCCAGAGATCTTCAACGAGCAGAGAAAGGAACATGGATGGGTCTTAGCAAAGACGGTCATATGGCCGTGCTCACAAACTATCGAGAAACCAACGTCAAGGATCAAAACCATCCCATCCATGCTGCCAAAAGCCGAGGCGGTATGGTCACCGCTTGGTTGGGAACACCACCCGAGGAGAGTCTCAAGGACAGCGTCCACAAGCTGGTCGAGAACGACGGCGTTAAGGGCGTCGGTGGATTCTCCATGGTTTGCGGAAAATTGAGGAAAAAGACTCCTGGAATCGCCATCATCAGCAACAGAGCAGGCAACGTCAACGATGTTCCCATCATTGCTAAAGAGCGCGGCGAGATGTGGGGTCTCAGTAACACAGCCTTCGATGCAACAGGAAAAGAAGATGAATGGGCCAAGATTTCCATCGGAAAGAAGCTGTTCCGCGAAGCCATCGACAGTGCTGTATCGAACAAGTCGACCCAAGAAGATCTGATTTCTAATCTATTAAATGTCCTCAGCCACGATACATTGCCACGAAATGAAAACGCCAGCTTGCTTGAGTACATCAACGAGCTCAAGAAAAGTGTATTCATCCCGTTGATCGGAGACGAGAAACACCGAAAAGCGATGGAAGCGGCTATGGCGAAAGGACCCGGCGAATGGGCAACAGACGATCAAAAAGCGGCCGAAGAGCTCATGTCGGAAGGACGACCGGACCCAAGCACAACCCCTATTATGGGCTTCGAGACGGGCATGTATGGAACGCAGCGTCAGACGGTGGTGCTGGTCGATTGGGAGGGTAATGTCACCATGGTCGAGAGGGCGCTTTGGGACGGCAATGGTAACGCAGTGCCAAAAGGAGAGGGCGACGTGAAGTTTGAATTCGCCATTAACGGATGGAACGAAGAATCTTGCAACGGAAGTACCAATGGAGTGAATGGAGAGAGTAATGGGCATTTGTAAATGGTGTAGTCGAGGAGTGGTTATGATGAGGTATGATAGTTATGATGGATGACATTAGATAAGGATACAACCCAGATCAGGGGATTTTAGACTTGCAAGTGGCAGGCACCGACAACTAGAAATAGAGAAAGATTGGTCAAGTGCAAAGGAATCAAAAAGTCCAGCGTCTTTCCTTCCCTTGCAGTGACTGGTTCTGGTGACGGCGGTTTTGGAGTGTCAGGCAGCTGGCAAAAACCTCTCCCGCAACCAAAACAAAACAAACCACGACCAAAGCATTTCACAGAAAAATAACAAATCCCATCACCGCATCTTCGTTTCTGTCACTCACTTCAATCCTTTTTCATTGCATCACAGCATACCTCACACTCTCTCGCTCTGTTTTCCTCAGCGTCATGTTCAGCCCGCCTGTTTATCAACCACACCCCAGTATCATCACCGCTGTCAACGCTCTCCATCAACTTCTCTGCTTACGCTATCAGATATAGAGAATCAGCGCTCGGGAACACTTCTCCAATTATTTCATCCATTTGAAATACGACGCAGAGACAGGGCGGCCGTCGCCTTACCGTGTACTAGTGTGTTTCTTTACTCGTCGCTCTACTGGACTCTTTCACCTTGCCATTCAGATAGACCGGATTCTCCACGTAATAGCTCTTGGCTGTTTTGTGCAACGAGCTCTATGGGACATTGAGTTCTACGAGAGGTTTCAAAACTAGGTCGAGGACCAGGAATCGGAATAAACTCTGGCGAATCCATACTCACAATAGACAACAACTTCACTTTGACTATCACCTCTTTCAACCCCTTCCCCCAATCCAATTAACCGCAACAATGGACACTTTTCGTGTTGGGCTGGAGGGAAAACGCCTCCCATCCTCTAAACTACGACTTCCAACCACCAGCAACTTCCTCACACGATCTAAGAGAAAGCGTCCCGTCATCTCAGGACCAATTGGACCAGTCAAGAACTCTCGAGGTCCCGACTTCATACGAAGTGACACACTAATTATTGTTCCGACGATCAAAGACTGTTGTTCAGACGATTCACTGTCTGACAAAGAAAACTCTGAAGCTAAAAAGACCACTCGACGCATCTCTGCAAGCTTCTCGACTCACGGATCACTTGTTAGTCCCCCTACTGTTGCTAAATCTGGTCTCACTGCAACTGTCTCCCATCAATCACTCTTGTCAGCGACTCCCGTCAAACCTCTACCAACTACCGCATCTTTTACAAACTTTTCCAGAAAGACACTAGCCAACAGCTCTAGCTACGGTGTCTACCAAACCGTGGACTCTATTACTCAAGACGAGAACGTCCCTCCTCCAGATCACAAAGAAGCAGCTCCTACAGAGTCTGGTCCCCAGCCCTTGAATAAGCGCCGTCTTCCCAAGTCCCGCACGTTGACTGTATTGAGCGAAATCAAGACCTCTATTTCTCGACCATCCATGAATGCCAAACCGTCTAGCCCCCGACCTCGACCTCTAGCGGATCAGTCCCGCAAGACGTCTGGATCTTCAACGAGTAGTCTTTTCACATCCAGTACTTCACGACTTCGCTTGCCAGAATCTCCTTTACCTTCTGCATCTCGATCTAGCAGCGCAAGCACCACGGTGACAGAGTTGCTGACGAACCCCAACCAGATCACCACATCGCAACCCTCAGCATATTGGTCCGGCCGCTTTGTTTCTCTCCACGATCGTTTCCTTTCTGAAGAGTTCAGCAATGAAGATCCTGTTTCTTCAAACTCATCATTCGCAAGCAGCTTCCAGGCTTTCGCCATGAAAACCGACCGTGCTGCTGTCAATTCCCGTCCAACACATCTTTCACACTCTACTACAACATCAGCCCTCACAAGCCTGACTGGTACGAAGCCGCGCAACAAAATCAGCACTAAAGATGCTCGATGCTTGCGGATCTTCCAACACCTCGAGAGCCTTTGCACCACGAGTGAAGCACGGCGGTCGTTATTCGCCTGGCAGCAGACGTACGCCCGTCGTATGAACAAACCACATCTGCTGCCTCAAGGCGGCAGCATGGAGAACAAGAGTTTGATGGGAAGAATCTTCAGCGGTGGTAAAGGCACGAGCTCAGGTGCAAGACGAAGCCTACCAGTCATGAGTGAGCCATCAGGCCTTCCAGTCTCGAAGAAGAAGTCTAGCCTGACCACTAGAGAACGCGGGAAACGACTCTCCTTCAACTAGAGGTCTTTGTCTTAAGGGAAAACACGAAAAAGGGGTTGACATTATTTGTATTCTTTGTTATATGGGTTTGTTTGTCATCAGTCCACCATGGTGAAGGTGTATGAAAGTTGAAAGGAAAATGTTTCTGCCGACAGTTGGTATTGGTACATTTCGTTCTTTGTTGTTAGCGCTTTGTTTATTAATCGGGTAGCATGGTTGTGGGAAGCACGCTTGCATGCATGCATAGATGGCATTGCATTGCATTTGGGTTCATTAGCGTTTCGTTTTGTATCATGGTAAAGTTCCACTGCAGGATCAAGCAGATAGATGGCTGCAATGTCAATACACTAGACTATTTTTGATCATGGGCGCTGGCATATGTTGTGTGACGTGACTGAGAACCTGCGAGACAATCTGGTGGGGGAGACATGACGAGAACGAGCTTCAAGATATCCGCATATTTGTATATTTTGCATTTGGCACATGAAACATCGCTATGTCGTTGTTTATAGTGTCCATATAAGAACTCTTTCGGTTCTGCCGCAGATCAACGCCTTAAACTCCAATGCTGTAACCCTCCTACCAACCACCCACCATTTCTATACATTTTCCCCCTTTACTCGGCCTTCTTACGGATCCGCAGATAATCCCTGATCTGCTCGTGCTTGCTTGCAAAGAACATACCCTTGACGTCGTTCCTCCACACCAAGACACCCACCTCCTCTGCAAACCCTGCCAC
The DNA here is from genome assembly GCA_013623685.1 of Fusarium transvaalense. Classification (NCBI taxonomy): domain Eukaryota; kingdom Fungi; phylum Ascomycota; class Sordariomycetes; order Hypocreales; family Nectriaceae; genus Fusarium; species Fusarium transvaalense. The sequence continues at coordinate 6,037 of JABFFG010000352.1, forward strand.
CGCCATGTACTCCTTGTGATCCTCAAAGTCCTTGAACAGGAAACCTCCTGTTGTCTTCATACGCTCGTTTTCAAGCTGCCACAGTCGAATCTGATCGACCACCGTGGGCGGAAGCACGGGCTTGTTGTTAAGTGCGGCGGTGCGACGCATCTGGTCGTGGGCGTGGGCGGATAAGTAAGAAATGATTTGTTCGGCCGTGATGCCAAAGTTGATGGCTTGGCGGATGGACTGGCGCGAGATTCGACCGGCTACCATGTCGGGGAAACGCATCTGGAGTTTGGTGAAGAGAGCCAAAACGGCGATTTGGAGCGTTGATTGTGTGTAGGCGTAGATACGATAGTTTGTCTCGATGATAACACTGCCGCGCTGTTCGTTGCCGGATCCTGTCACGCTGCTGCCCGGTGCACGGGACTGGCCTGGTTGGAGGGCTGCTGCTGTGGCGGCTGCTACACCGTCGCTGATGCTTCGGAGACTGTTTCCGCTTGATGTGAGCGTTGTTGCGAGTCGTGTGGGAAAAAACATGGAGCGCTTGTGGTTGGGGATATATATAAGACCAAAGTCGACGAGAGATGGTAACATGTTCCTGCGCTGCTCGGTCAGCGCATTTGTGTCGTACGCACGGCCGAGTTCCATGCTAGCGAGGACGAAGAGAAAAGAGAGCATGTCTGTAGCTTCGAGACCAGCCATCTTGTTGACGTCCATAGCTTCAAGCCAGAGCAGAAGAAGCGTCCACACCTGAGCATTGGCTTCTTGCAGCAGGAACGTAAAGCCAGCTTGCGTAATGCCAATAGCACCGCTGGGTCTTCGATCCACCAGACGGCCGGCGACGAGGAGTTCTTTCACGCTCTTATTCGGTCCAGAAGATTCGCCCGCGCTCTTGTAGCCCACGCTGGAAACGACAAAGTGCAGGATATCCTCCCATTTCTTTCTAGCATAACGGTCGAGGAAGGGGATGTCGATTTCGGGGGGGATTTGAAGGGTGGACGGCACGCCGAACGAGTTGTGGGAGCCGCCGCCGGAAAGCGCGAGCCGGAGGGAGATTTTAAAGTTTGTCGTGAGTTGCATCTCCTGAGGTCGTTCTTTCGAGGGAGTCGAGATCTGGACGATATGCAGGACGCGCAGGATGGACAGGGCCTGATCCTTTTGGCGTTTGGCGGTGGGCTTTACCCAGTCATCGAGGTCGCTTAGTAGAATTGGTTTAGGAGAGTAGAGGATTCGCATAACAAAAGTTTTTGCTATTTAGAGAAAAAAGGTGTTAATGAGGGGGGACCGCCGCGCTGTGGTAGGAGATGATGAATGAATGAACGAACCAAGATGCGGCAGCATGCGACGAAAGATGGCAAACGCGGTCGAGGGCTGCTGGTAGAGTTTTCTAAAAGTAGTACCGGGAAGTTTCTCGAGGTACTCTGCGAGTTGAAGCGACGGCGCTGGGCTGACTGACATGATGGGCGACAGAGAGTTGGGGGAGAGTTGAGAGGGCTCAGTCAGTCAGGTATGTCGAGGAGAGGTGCTATCTCATGATCGATGAAAGGGGATATTATGGGATAAAGAACGAGTGAAGGAGTTGCAGAGTACAGTGGTATTTGTTAGGCGCGAGGCGATAAGAAATGCGCTGCTGTTGTTGTTGTCGTCGAGTGGTAGTAGTAGTATATATGTATTGGTGTATAAAGATTTGAATGTTGGTTGAAAGTTGACCAAGCTATTCAACAGCTTCTAGGCATCGATCAATTCTTTTCGGGGTTTAGTTTTAGTTAGTGCAAAGGCCACAGGGGACTTGTAGCGGGAAACGGGAAAAGCCCGGTAGATTACGTCATGCATGCATGCAACCCCAGAAGTCGATCCACGATCAGCATCTATTAATTGTATCTCGTGCATGGTACATGTACAGCTTGACCGTGATAATCCGATGGATAGTTAGTTACATTTGTGCTATGATTTGATCCCCATATAGGGCGAATGGGGATAGAATGGGTGGCTATGTCCTTCACGTCACTTGCAGTATACTCTGTAGTACGCATAGCAGCAGTCTTGATATGAAGCTATATCAGACTTGGCAAATATACTTGATGTAGAATTAAAAGTCTGGAATAGTAGTTCCAATATTCCGCTTCCTAGCAAGTTCAAGGATTGCGTTACCTGCAGCAAGATCCGTTACACTAAGTCCAATACCCTTATACACCACGAACCCCTCGCTAATCCACGTCTTGAGCTTCTCAACACCCCCTTCTGGTTTCCTCTCAGACTTGTCATCCAGCCAGTCCAGGATCTCTCCTACCTGAAGCAATCGATCTTCTTTTAGTCCGCTCTGTATCACCTCTCCAGACTTGACCAAAGCCTCGTCGAGATCATCGACTACAACACTACCCTTTGCGCCGCGTGGGTTGTATGAGTCGTCTCTCCCAGCTGCGTGACGAAGCATTTCGGGGTCTAACTCGATCATATCGGGTTGCCATGAACCGATGGCTCCGACAAAGGGTAGTCTGCATCGTGTACCATCGCCCAGTATCGTTTTGAGTTCGAATAAAGGACTTGTTGAACCAACAGTACAAAAGACTGCATCTGCTGAGAGTAACAGCGACGCCAGAGCTTGATCGTAATCTGACTGAGTAGGATCAAGTACGTCCAAAACAGCAGAAGACTTCCAGTACTTCTCATTCTCCTCAGTAACAAGCTTCACCAAATCCCTCGCTCGACCAACAGAGCGATTAACGATAGTGATCTTCTTGATCTCATCTCCTCTAAGAGCCAGCGCAAGACGAGTATGCCAAAGCCCCTGCATCCCAGCACCAAAAACAACAACATTCTCCGTATCCCGTCGCCAGGTCCAAGGGATCAAAGCAGAAAGCGTAGTACGATACCCCGTAGGTTCAGCAGCGTTGAGTATACCCGTCGGCACACCCGCCGAGTCACACAGCGACAAAAGACCACCAACCGGTCGGTTCAAAGTGTTTCCATCGCTGTCTTTGATAGGCGCTGGCGTTACTACAACCTTTGTCCCTACGCTATCTGGGGAAGTGAAAGCACGAAAAAGCGTCTTTTGGCCGGTTTCACGGTTGACAAAGTCTGGTCCCGGCTGATATTTACCTTCGCCGCCGACGGAAAAGTCGACGAGGACCTTTTCTAAATCTTGTTTAAAGGCGAGGATTTCGTCTTTTGTGAGGGTGAGGAGAAGATGGCGGATTTCTGCGTCGCCGAGGACAAGGAGGCTGTTTGTCATGCTGAGTGAGTATGAGGGTTGAGTCTGATTGTATGTTCAAGGGAGAGAAAGTTCATTAATGAGATGGTATATAAAGGTATTTGGCAAGTGAATGCGAGCTTATGAATGCGAGGTCAGGGTAGACTGTTTGATCCTTCGGTCCTCTTCTCCACTTTGTTGAGATGACAGTCAGCACTGTCTTCAGTTATCTATGCCGAGTCGTCAGTAATGCTTTGGTTATGTATGTGTGTATACCGACTGTAAAATGGTTATTGTCGCAAGCTTGGTAGACATTCACTCTCAATATATATAGCAGGCATCATGTCATCGGCGTTTATTGCCGGTGCCGATTACTCCACCCCCATGCAACTACGGGAGAGGCCCCCGATATCTGAACTCCATAAGACCATGAGAGATGAAGTCAGTCGGTAACGCTTCGATAAACTACTATCAGGCACCGGGGAAATTTGGAAATATAACTAAAATAACGTTGAAAGAAATATGATGTTACATGTTGCATACATAATGTACATGATATTCGCTCGCTACGTCGTCCCCTTCTTCAAAGCCGAGTCCACCTCTTTCGCAACCTCAATACTCTCCCGTAACACACGCTTTTCTTCCTCCGTCAACTCCAAAACATCACTATCCGTCATACAACTCATATCATCCTTTGTCCTACCCTTGTGCCACTTTCCATCCACCATCCAATACTCAGGAACTTCATATCCATCTGGGTCCACCCTCTTATTCTTCAACAAACTCCCGTTATACCATAACAGCTTATCTTTCTGATCGGTATGTGCAATGACAAAACTGCAAACCTCTGTCACGTTCCCTTCTTTCCCTTTGCCCCAACCTAGCATCGAGCCGTAATGCTTTTCGAACTCGTACCGTGAGCCACCGAGTTCTAATCCAAGCCACCAGGACTCCTTGTCCCCGTGGCCGAGACGATAGGTGACTTCTTCGCGGACGTCGTGCGTGTTTTGCCATGCTACGTGGAGCAGGCCGACGAGGTTGCTTACTCGTCCCTTGTTGATGACAACTACACCGGAATCGCATTCTTCAGCATAGTCTTCGGTCCACACGAGGGAGTTGTTCATCTCTGTTGTGGGCTCCTTGATCTGGTCCTTCCACCACTCGTGTCGCTGCTTAAAGGCATGTTGCCAAAGAAGTCTGTCGTGGAAGAGCAGGGCGCCCTTTTCGGTATATGCCCGTTGCTCAAATAGCTTCTCTGGTTGTTGTATAAACACGGCATCTGCATCGAGGAGAATCGCCTCCTCAAATCGGGATCCCAGCAGTGCAAAGGCCTTGATAGCCCAACCTCCGTCTTTGAGCTTCAGAGTTGTGTCGTCGAAAATAGTAAAGATATCGAGAAACTCAATATCAGAAGCACCGTCCAAATTCGATATCCTATTGCGGTCCTTCTTTGGCAAGTCGTCCTCTCCCGCATACACGATCTGAATTGGTAGTTTAGACCCCAAGACCTTTCGCAGGCTGACAATCAAGTGACCAGCAAAGCGAACAGACTGCTCACCACCCCCAACGGGGATAACAATTCCTCGAGATCCCTTATCAAAAGAATGCCTTAGGTCGGATAGAGGCGTCTTGGAATGGGGTTTGCGCGGCGGGTTCTTTATGAAAGGGAACAATTCCTGAGCAGTTGTCTCTACAACATTGTGAAGTTCGCGCCCAGAACGTGAAGTCGTTCCAATCTCTTCAGACTTTGACAACCATTTGCTCAACTCCCTTGATCTCTGCCCAACTTCCCAAAAAGTAGTTTTGTACGGTACCTTTACCGGACTTTCCTTGAACTCTGTCGCTTTTTGAGAGATATTCCTCAATTCGGCTTCACTGATAGGCGCTGTTGTCCAGCTATAGGACAGGCTGGAGCCTTTCCAAGTGACAAAGATAAGAAAGATGGAAAAGGCAGCGAAAATACCCAGACGCACAAGAGCACGAGGGGGGTCTCTTATGAGTTGGCTGACTCTGAGTATAAGCGCTGAAGCCAGCGACATGATTAAAGCAAGGTAGTCGCTTTAGGCACGGCACGTGGTCGTGTTGACATTGAGAGAAATGAATTGAGTGAGAATGTATGAGATGGAGATGAAGACCCAAGGAATGAATAGCGCGAGAGCGGGACCTGATTAAGCCTCTAGAGGTGGACTAGTCTATGAAGATCCCTGTCAATCAAGTTGGGCAAAGATCCATGGTGAGATGCAGGGATTATCATAGTCTTGGCTGTTGGTTATCAACTTGTCTGCCTTGTTTTGTTGTCACTCCTTACCTCTTCACTCATTATTGATTCAAGCTGGATGACCTTGATGTTAAACTCTCACGGTCCTCAAGGCAGTGTTTAGATGGCAAAAAATAAATAAATAAAAAAATTACATCCATTTCAACAATGTCTCATCTTGTATGTAGTTGACCTCTTCAAGATTCCCTTCAAAGTTCTGATGCTGAAGTCATGAGTAAGGTAAAGTCCTAAAGAGTGTTTTAAAATTGCCTTCTGGGGCTGCCGTTGGTTTACCTCTGTCACCAACAGTTGAATACTCTGACCAATAGTTGTCCAAATACATCGAGTGTCAAGCGTCAACACTCGACCACTTCATGTTGTTTGCTTTATAGCCGCCTTCGCTCAAAATAGATGACTTCCTATTGTCAACAGAGGATTCCACTCAAAGATTCTGGTAAAGATTGAGCTTACAAACGTCCGATTGTCTTCAGCTTTAGGTGCCTCCCCAAGACACAAGAGTAGAGTATGATGACTTTACAAAAGCAAATCCCGGTAAGCAGAGAGAAGTCCTACATATTAAACCTGTAACAAGTAGACAGAATCCCGCGTAGACCATCCAATTGTAACTATCAGGTTATCCTAGAAAGATGCAGTCAAGCCAACACAGTCCATAATCAGTAGCGATGGGCCGCCGAAGCCTTACAGACCATGTACCAACTAGTCTGTAAAACCGAGTCGTTTCCTCTCAGGAGACGAGTCAATCATTCCCCGTTTCTTCAACTTCGAGAGTGATACCCAAAATGCAATTAAAACACATCTTCAGCATCGCCATGCTCCTTCTGCACCAAGTCATCGCTCAAGAAGGTGTATGCTGGGGCGTAAACGGCAAGCAATGGACTGATAACAGGAAGTGCCCTGGCTCTTCAGCCTGCTGTGGTCCGGACGCAACGTGTATGCCGAACCGCCTCTGTCAGAGAAAGGGGCAAGCCAAGAATCAGTTCGTCAGAGGACCTTGTGCCGTTGCACCCTACGACAGGAAGAAGTGTGCGACTATCTGTATCAGGGGTCAGTCGAACCTGTTTACTTGTGAGTCTGTAGTTGACTAACTTGTCGTGACAGAAGAGACAAATGACCGTTTCCCACGAGTTGAGCAGTGCGATGATGGGAGCTACTGCTGTGACTACGACTCAGGATGCTGCGTCGGGGGTCGTGGTGTATTCCTTGATTCGGATGGAAACATTGAAGGCAACTCAACCTCGACGTCTTCTGAGATCTCATCAGCATTCTCGACATCCTCCACACCCTCAACCTTGTCAACTGAACACTCGACTACAACTTCCGAACCAACCTCATTTTCAACAGAGGACGCTGATGCTGAAACCAAAACTGGCGACAACAGCCAAGGAGTCACCATCGGACTCGGTGTTGGTATACCAATTGCTGCCATCATCGCTGCCGTGCCCACCTGGCTCTTCCTTCGCAGACGGTCCAAGAAACGAAACCCGGATTCTTCGTACCCTGTGACGAGTAAGATGCATGAGCAGTCTGACAACAATACTTGGGTTCCGCAAGAACTTGATGGTAACGCTACGATGGGTGGAACGGATTATGAACGGGGTGCAAAGATTCCTGCAACGCCGCAAGAGCTTCAAGGCTGATGGAAGTCATTGGAGATTGAACTTGGATGTATAACAATTACTGAGGCTACTGGACCTGATTAGAGGACATGATAGATCACATGCGAGACCATTTGTAATATATGAGTATCAACGATTTCACATTCTCATATCTCAGTGAGTATGTGTGGAAGGTGAATGCGCGAACTCATCTTGGTCGATAGCTTTGTCCATGGTCTGCTGAGAGGCTAAACCTGTGGTGTAAGACTATTGTGACATTTATTTCCTTTCATAGGACTGAAGTCCTTGACATTGGATTAGACTCTCTATATCTATAACAACCCAAAGCGGCCATTGATTCAAGAGGTGGTGATGCTTCGTTCATGTTCGCTTCATTAATGAATCCTGATTACGTCAGTTTCAATGTGGGACCGAACCGGGTTCGCGGGGAGTTAAATTGTACCCCGGATCTCGGTTAATCAAGCTTCACCTCCGAATCAATATCTCAAGTCGCGCTTTTCACGCTTGATAAGAGGACAATATCGTTCCTTGGCCATTTGACTCTATAAATTCAACCTCATATCGTGTGCGCCTTTACGTACCATATACCAAGCTTGTCACAATGGCCAAAAAGCTCAATCCCACTCAGTTCACCAAAGCGGTTCGTCTCTCAGCAGCATCTCAATCCGCGGACCTATAACGAATGAATGACGAAATCATGAATTCGAGTAGACAGAAAAGTGAAGGAGCTAATTACAGATTCTCCTTCAGGTCATGCGCTCATTCATGAAAGACTCTGGCCTTGAGCCAACGTATGTCCCCTAGCTTTAGACCCAATGAGGTCTCGACATCACGCAATGGCCCATTACTGATCTCTTTCACTCTGCAGACTTCTCGGAAAGCATGTATGTGAGTTATAATATAAGTCCCCAATGGATCCTGACAGTGTTCTAGTTCCGTGTCCTCAGTGCCACAGAAGGCAAAGTCGAATTTGAACTCGACATTCAAAAGAGCCATACCGTTTGTCTCTCAAACCCAATACATCGTCGCCTCTACTTATCTATCAAACAGAACCGTCTTCAAACCCTCCATGGTGGTACCCTCGCCAGTCTCGTTGATCTCGGCGGCTCACTCGCAGTCGCCTCAACGGGTCGCTTCGCCACAGGTGTCTCAACCGACTTGAACGGTACGCACCCCGTCCCTCGTGACCCATAGCCTATCTGACTCGAAAGTGACCTATCTGAGCCCTGGAGGCCGTCCGGGCGATGTTCTCAAGGGAATTGCTACCCTGGACAAGATTGGAAAGACGCTTGCTTTTACGCAAGTGACTTTCACCAATAGCAAAGGACAGCTTGCTGCGCGGGGAAGTCATACCAAGTAAGTCTTGAGACATTAAAGTGAGGTTGGTGTACTAACCATGGTAGATATGTCACTGGTACTATGGGCGAGGCGGGCCCTTATGTTGCTCCCGCTGAGTTCTCGGATGTGGACTAGATGAGTGAGATGTGGTATAGACATTGATAGATGCGCTAGAAGAAAAGACACGGTAAACTTTGAACAAGCATGGAACTGTCGCGATGGTTAGATCTATACACTTTCCGTAGCCCTAATATATATTTCCTCAATAAAACTGTGCTGTTACTGAGCTTGGTCCATGATTAGAATAATAAACTATAGCCAAACTCCATTTACAACTCGAAGATATAGAAGGAGAAATTTGACTTAATGGGAGCATCATTTATTGTGCTATTTGGTTTGTTTGAAGAGAAAATAATTGGTATTCTCTAACTAGCTGTCTACACCCGAGACATACCCTCCACTAATATGCTTGCCTTTCCTATCCACTTGACCCTTTACATACATATCAGAAGGAACAGTCAGGACAAAAAGCCCGAATCTCTTCAATAAAAGCCCTGTGACCCAACGGCCTGAGCTTAACGAGAAGGCCCCTACGGGTAGGGATTGGCGGACGGGCCCATACGGTAGCTCCTGATGGGCTTATTATCCTTGGTGTTGGAGAACTTGAAGCATTGCAGCGGCATGAGCCTGTAACCATCGCCCTCGCAATTGTAGTCAGTCCAGACAAAGAGCGTCCAGGTGCAGTGACCGTTCGTAACTCCTCCATCAACTGTGGCGTCAATGGACTTGACATCCACGGAGAGGAAATCAAGGTTTTCGCACCCAGACGCTTTGTTGTCCGAAGTAGATCCGGTAGTATGCTTGCAGTACTCGTCTGTGTAGTACCTGACACGGTAGTCGGGGCGTGTCTGGCGTGCCTCAAGGTTGGGAGATTGGTCGGGAGTGGGAGAGGCAGCGACAAGGCCGGTGAGGAGGGCAAGAGAGGCGATGAGGTTGAAATGCATTTTGAAGCCTTTTGCAAAGTGGATAAGTTGACGTTTGGGAGTAGAGTAGCGAGTAGAGTTTGGAGTTGCTTGTGACTTGGGGGGAGACCATGTTGAAGCAGTAGTTGTTTTTGTGGTTGTGTTGTTTAATAGAGAACAATGTCTGGTGATGGACCATCACGTCCTTCTTATACTTGACAATCCACTGTGGAATACAATGAGTGATATCATAGTGAAGTTCAATGAGTCGATGAAGGTCAGGGATTGATCCTTCCAGTTCCAGATGGCGGCCGATAATGGATTCTTAACTGTTGTAAGAGACCAGAAATGTGAGAAGGTATTGACGATGGGTCCTCTGTAATACATAGCGCACAAGATCTTCATACCGCTTACCAGGAGTATAAAGAATGCATGTAATGACATCCATAGATCATGGGGGGATATGCTCGGTATCACCAGCGGTCAAGTAGATCGAGGTGCAACCAACAGTTATTTCAGTGGGTATACTAAAATGGTCAGCCTCGCTACATTATGCTCTCTACGGTATGACTTTTGTTGATTCTGTAAAGATCCGTAATGGAAATGCCGTGTTAGCCTTGCAAGGCAATACAATATCACCCACGCACAGACGTTCCACTATGTAGATCTATGTAACCTCGAACCAACAACCAACAGTCCATCCGGGAAAGCTTTACCGAAACAATGGCTGAAGAACTGTTAATTATTTGCTCTTTGAGCTTATGCTCATCAAACTAGATAAATCTCAGCAGCTGAGAAGAACTAAATGCCATTGCCATACGTTCTTGGGCTGAGATTTGACTGTTAGTCGCACGTTGGTTGTTAAACATTGATCATCCAACGAGGCACAAGCAGTTTCATTATATTGGTTCGATCAGAAGGATGATCTTCTCATGGTCGGTGACTACCTATATAGTATGAAATATGTGCTATTTAGAGTGCAGGATATACACTTACATCGGGGTTGTAGAAAACCGAGGTCGAAATCTACTTTCATAAAACAGAACAACTTGGTCACATTATGCTACCTTAGACTCACTCTTAGGCTATTTATCTTCTGAATCCTAGGCTTAGGTTACAAGTTTTCTGTTACCCTGAACTAAATTATATAAAAATATGTAGATGGGTATCACAATGCCAACCCTTGTACGCTCTCATACATACACCCCTTCCATTATGCGTGTTGTCACTGCGCCCAAGTAACTTAATAGTCTTTCTCGGGTGACTGATGTTGAACAACGGTTTGTGGCACCTCAGGAACAGTATAAGAATATCCCTGAGTCTGCTGGCCCTGGCCATCCTCAAGCTGCGTCGAAGACTTTCCCTGTCTAGACCAGATTCCATTGGCTTTGGCGAGTCCCATAACATAAACCATGATCAGAACCACAAACTGTGGCCACATCCCGAAGATGACTTCAAAGATGTAAAAGTGATACTCATACTTGACAGGAGGTTCAGTCCATGTGTTGGTCAAGTTGTTCCAGGCAATCAAAGACGCCATGGCAAAGCTCGTATGCAAAAGCCAGACAATGGAAGCGATGACAAGTATAGTAGAGGCCTGTAATAGGGTGTTAGTACTGTTGCATTCCGCGAGTTGACAGCTTGACTTACCCAAGTTAGACTCTTGTCGGCCTTGATCTGCTTCTTAACCGTGGCCGCCCTAGTAATAGCCCCGAGGGAAATGACAAAGACAAAGAACTTGATAGCAAGCCTGACCCGTAAACCATGAAGATAGAAAGCCTCTGCCGTCGCAATGTCGTTGTAGTAATACTCAAAGATAGAGCGGATCGCGAGCCCAAGAACAGTCACAACTAGAGTACCCAGCACGAAAGCTACGCTATAAGAAGCGAGTCGAACCCTCTTTTCGATATAAACAGCGTTGCCGGAATGTATAGCGAGCATGGCAGTACTTAGACGAAAAAGGATGATCATGATGAAGATGTCTGTCGTCATCTCACTTATCTGGGAAATCAGATCGAAGATCCGCAAAGAGACCCCAAGACCTTTCATCACAGTGGCATATCTTGCCCAATCGAAATCGGGATCTTCCATTTTGTCGTTTGAGAACGTGAAGTTGTAGGCGATAAAGCCGCTGTAACTGGCAGTATCGAACAAGGCATATCTACACGACCAGCGGTTAGTTAATCGCTGAGAACTCGCGGGTGAGGCTGACTTACGCGGAGAATATAAGAAGACCAAATTTGAGATATGTAAATGCTGTTCTTGTAGGGTCCTTTTTGCTTCGGACTAGACAGAGTGTGCTGAGGAGTAGGATGATTGAGGGTATATATGCTCCTACGAAGACCATGACCGTGTGTGCTATGGCGAGCTTCTGCATTGTGTCCATGGTAGTGTATGTCTTTGTATTTTGGGGTTATGCTGGCTACTCCAAGTAGTTTGGTTAATGAGATAGTGTATGTAAATAAGTAGTACTCAAGAATCGCCGTTGAAGATATAGATGCATGGAAAGCCTTCAACCAAGCACCGAGCATCAAGAAGCTCTTATATCTCAAAGCCACCTCCATCACCTCTCTCAATGCACTTCCCAAACCATCACGAGAGAACAATTTCCAAGACTTATTCTAGACAACAAGACTTACAGCCAAGAATTAATGTTTAATAACGAACCAATGACATGTCAGACATGTTGCGGCTTGGACAAGGATACCCTTGTTGACCCAACCAGCACTGCCTCTTGGGGCGTAGAATCGATGTTTCTATAGGCTCAAGGGACACCATGATCAATATAAACGGCTTGTCGCGTGGACTACATTTCACCGTTTGTAATTGTTTGTAGTTGTTATGCAGGGTGAGTTGTAAGTCATGGTCAGGCAAAGTAGGGATTCTGATCAACGTAATATCCTTGTTTCCCTCCCCTCCAGTATTTCAGCTCGATGCGAGATGTTAGAGTCGCAGCAGTCTAGTATCTCCAAGTTCTTACCTGTCATAGAATGGATACGATGGACCACAGCTGGCGACTGTCGAGTTACAAGTCAGTCTCCAAACTCAGCCTTGATAGCGGAGCTGTACATCGCATTCAGACATACCCAATAACTACAATACTTACAGATTCAAGACGCCAAGTCATTCGCTTAACTGGCTGTAAGTTGTTGCTTCAACAATACGATCGAAAGGGAAATAGCCGGGCAAGGCTGCCCTATAACTTGTACCTCCAATTACAAGAGTGGAACGATGTATCCAAGATCGAGTAGCTTATACCTTGTTTAGTGGATCAATACTGCAATTGTGTTTGGTCAGTAGGCTATGCTCCATGTTCTATCATACATCTAGAAGCTTGATCGCAGGCCTATAATCGTGGTGCAAGAAGTCAAGGCCAAATACATGCGCCGTAGCTGTACATGTTCTATACCACGCGATTTGACGAGGAGGCCTCCGATTTGAGACTTCAATCACATAATGCTTCTGTTTCACATCCATTCGAGAGTCATAAGACATAGAATCCCAGGTCAACTTCGCCAAGTACACATCAAGAGCACTACAACATATCTCATAGGCATCAACTAACTATCCCACTCGGCATATAAAAACCTAGACAAACGGTCCGACTCTGGAAAAATATTCCTCGTCCCAGTTTTCAACCAACAGTTCGCCCCGTGCTGCTGCATCGCCGTCGACATATCCTGCACAAACGCAATGCTATCACAACGCGCGGCATTTTCCTCTCCTTTGTGCGTCTCAGTATACATGGCGCAAGCGTGCATGCAGTCAAACGCAGTATACGCTATGATAGGCGCAATGTCGTTGCCCGGATAGTCCCAGCCGCAAGTGTAGGTGAAGACGTAGCCGTTGTTGGTAGTGTAATCGCCTTTGCCGTTCTTTTCTGAACAAGCGTCGGGGAGAGTGAGGTTTGCGACTTCATCGGGGGCTTCGGGCTTGTAGAATTCTGATGTAGTTGTTTCTTCAGTTTTGTCAGCTGTGGAGGTGGGAGTTGGGCATGCTGATGCTTCTGCGGGAAGCTGTGACGAGGCTGTTACCCCAGAACTAGAACGATTGTAAGTGTACATACTGATACGTATGAGTGACAAGTGATGGTACCTCTTACACTCAGCCAAAGCTGCTCCCAGACCTCCACCCAGGCCTGCTCCGACGATCAACGCCGTAATGACAGCGACGAGTGTACATAAACTCCAAACACTCAACCCAAAAGGGCCTCTCTTTGCTTCAGCGACCTGAACGTAGTTCATGATGGGATCTTTCGAGCCCTGATGATAAACTTCTGGCGCATTGGATGCACTGTCTATATGCACCTCAAGACCTTCATGTCGACGTACTTCCATCTTTTCCAAATAAAACTCCTATTCGCCTAAAGAAACCGTCACTGTAGAAAAGAAAAGTCGTTAAAGAGAGTGGTAAACAAACGCGGCATCTAGGCCACCTATATATTAAAAGAAACAGTACTAAAATAACATTAAGGTTAAATAGAGTGAAACACGACTAAGCTTTCAAGATCGAATGCTCTCAGCTTAGATAGAGTCATGGAACCAATAGTAAGTCACAGTATCACCACTCGCACTCGGTTACACCACTAGTAGAGCTATCTAAATGAAAGTGACATCCTAAAGTGTAGCTTAAAACTGAGGATCTAAGCTTAGACAGGATACAGAAAAGAAATAACCTAAAGGCGGGTTCTAAGATGGCATGAAATGACTAGATTATTCTGTCTATTGGGCAAGTAAACCCGAGGACGCCCTTAGACTTCTGAAGGATTCACTCTTTGGTAGCATTTCATAAATTAAATGATCCATGCGTCCTGGAGCTATCGGACGATTCTGTACCCACTCAGTTCAAGGGATACCCCATGATGACTTGGGGGAAAGTTCGCCGATGATATGACTCAAGTATGGAAAGACTGAAGGTCTTTTGCTCATCCTAGTTTAAAGATGTGACCTCTTAGATGAAAGAGAGATGTAAGTTTGATGAATGGATACTCACTCATTAAGCTTATACTCTGTATCCAACTTCTCACGTCTCGCCGTTTGAGCGTTGAGGCTAAGCGGCAGGGCTTAGACCATCCGTTCAAATGTGGAAATTGCCGAGAACCTTCTCCCAATCAGAGACAAGCCAAGTGAAACTTCGGTGAAAAGATCCAAGACCGGTCCCGAGACACAGGATGCTCTCTTATTCCCGAGATATCTCGAGAGGAAGACGAAACTGCCGAGAGAACTATCGTTTAGTCTATGGGTATATCGCTAGTATTGATATCTCAAATTATAAATAAATAATATATACAGAACAGTCATATTTGACACTCCCACCTCATTCCTCTATGGCAACTCAACCCGATCCGCATTCGCGCTCAACTCGACAGGTTTCACCGGTTGATATTGACTATAAGCCGGAGCATGAGCGGGCTCTACCGGAGGCTTGGACATGTAATCATCCGAAACCACCATAGGTTTAGAAGCAGAAGCTCTCTTCTTTCTCCTCCAGAGCCAGAATCCAACACCGAGTCCAATCAACAAGACTCCCGCTCCGATACCAACGCCCAGACCGATAGGCAAGGCGTTGTTGCTGCTGCTGGCGTCACTACTTGAAGTTTCGCTCTCGGCGGCTGATGTGTTTGTGTGTGTGACGGTCGTTGAGCTGCTTGTTCCGGTTGTGGCGTCGCTGATGGCTGTTGTCTTTTCGTCGACTCTTGATGCGTCTGTGGGAATGGTCGTTACGATCTTGACGGGATCCAAGGTGAAAACTTGTGTTGAGTTGTTGCAGTCGCAGCCGCCGAAGCCGTAGCAGCAGAATTTGCCAGCTCCGCAAGGTTGAACTCCGTTTCCGTTACCTGCAGGTATCTTTGTTAGCAACAAGTCCAGTAACCCAGATTACCACACAAGGGAAATCTTTATATCAGCAGAAGCATGATTCCTTCCATTGTGAGAGGCTCGGCTGAGTAAGCCAGGCCGGGTTATCGTCCCCAACCCCATCTGGTCGTGATGCCTTCATCCGCCATCCATCTTCGTGAGTCAAAAGACGTACCATCACATTGTGTAAGACATGTTGAATCGTCCCAGTTCTCGTCCGTGCAACCATTCACGAAATAAGGAGTTAGAGTATCGTCATTAGATGATACGCACAGTCCGTTGCTCGCGCACGATTCACCAGGAGAACAGCATGACTTGAGATCACCATCAGGATCGCAGGCAAAGAATTTGAGGTTCTCGTTCTTGTCTTGACCGAAGCAGCTCGACATCTTGAAAGCTTCCGTATATCGATCGAGACTCTGGTACAATGAATTCGACAGTCAGTGTCTGTAAAGAAGAAGAAGGGAAAAAATGGGAGCTAAGAAGAAGGAACCGGAAGACCTCAGGGGCGGAGACTTTCCAGTTATCTATCAGCTAAAAAAGCACACACATATATGTAGGATCTCTCTCTCAGTCTCGCCAAAGAGTAAGCACCAGTGATACAATCCCTGTATCTTGTTACCGCTGCGCCGCTCTCTCCGCCCTGGTAGGGTAAACCGATATCGACTGGGACCAATGAGATAATATACCGTACGAGTATTGAACTGGGAATAGACAGGCTAGTGCTTCAACTGTGCAGGGGTGGAACATGGATGAGGGTCTCCCCCGTCTCGGCTGTTTGACGGTCTCGTCGATAGGGCTGCGATAATATGTTGGGTCTAGACAAGGCTTGCCGCCGAGATTGAGGTCATTCTATTCAATACAACAGGTTCTTTTTCTACGGAATGGTTAGAAATAGGGTGAAGGCCGAGGGCATTTGATGGAAATAGTCAAGCTGCCAGCTAAGCGACGAGACAGACATGCATCTGGTGGCTGTGGCTCTCGGAAGGATTCAGGATCCTTGTCAGATTAATTTATGAGCTGAAGGATCATCACAATAACGCCTTGCGACCTTTGTTCTCAGTATTTACCGAATACAACCTCGTGAACAATGCGTCTTTGCTTTGGAATGTCATGGCGCTTTGAAGGATGATGTATTCAGGATTTATTATATACTAAAAAGAGGATAATTATATGAGTTGGTTCAACGGCTACACTAAAGCGGCCCGTAGCCCTCCCGAACTTTTAGCCCCCAAATAGAGTGAGATGAGATGATTATTATGTGGGCATCTCTCTCTCTCTATCTCTTCCTATCCAAAGAAAAACCGGGAATTCTCAAACAGTTGTCGAGTTGCACTTTTAATGCGTTATGTGTCAGGCGCTTGCATGAGACGCTGATAGTGTAAAGTTTCCATCATCCACAGAGAGTAACAAGAAACTCTCAAGTCAATTTTGGATTGCAATAAATAAATAAACAGAACAAAAACTCATTCACTCTCATCTCTAGTGGCGTCAAGTTGTCAAATACTCAAGTTAGTTCACCGTTTCGAGTCAACGTCTAACCGTACGCACGCACGCATCATGCACTCACTCCCCAGACCAACCAACAGCGCGACTAAGAAAAGCTTGGCTATCTATGGACCCTGTGATGGGGGATTTACAGAGCTAAAGCAACCTTGTGACAAGAGCCGCATGCGACAGATCAACGCTCACTATAGCGAGGGACCATATTTAAAGTAAAGATTGTATTAATTCCGATCCATAAACTTGGGAATCAACAAGAAGTGACTATCACTGTTCGTCCTCCCCTCATTGTATCTTCTCTCATCAAAGAAAAAGTCCTTTACTGAGTCTTTTTGTTCGCAATACTCCTACCCTGAGAAGTATATCTGACGTAGGCAAAAGCGCCAAGGGCACCGATGGCAAGAATAGCTGCGTTGCCTATAGTTACATTATTAGCATTTCTTTTCTACTTCCATTCGCGAAATAGAAAAAGAGGATGGGAAAACACTCACTAGCTACAAACTTGCCAACACCACCAGTGACGTCTACAAGACCAGAGACGACATCACCGATAAGGTTGAATAGACCGTGAACAAAGCCCAGAACCGCCGAGAGAATAGAGTGAATAACAGTGTAGAATGTGTTAACGACTGAAGCGAGAAGCTCGTAGATGGAAGCGAAGAGATCGCTGATAGCGCTGGTAACTGCCATTTTGAAATGAACTTTGTTGTTTGTTGTTTATGAGTTGAGTTTGGGGAGAAGAATGTTATATGACAAGGATGGAAAAGTTAAGAAGCTTGTGTGTTCTTGGCTGCCTACTTTATAAACTACCAGCTTCTCTTTTCATCTCCCCCAGAAAAATCTTGTTCCTGGAATTTTTGATGAATCGTGACGTCGTCATGCTGAGAAAAAGGGAACAAGACACTCAAAAGGATGCGATCGATGTGCATGTGACGTCACCCCCGCGGACACTTTATGGGTGAAACCATGAAACCACGCGACACCAATAAGAAGAGAAAAAGGCCTTTTTGCGATAGTATTGCGTCTTGATGAGGTAAGGTCGCAATCTCAGTGTCTTAGAGGGGGGTTGGAAGAGTCACGGGGTGTTGAAGAGGTGAGTGATGCCATGTGACTTGATCGTTGTTGAAGGTGTTGGTCAAGACATTGTAGGAACTCAACGCTCAAGTGATCTTGCTTGGTTTAAGCATACATAAGTAGTTTAATAACTTTAAAGGATATCGATAGATAGTGTACTTCAATAAAAGCAACTGCTGCGTATATCACCAATTACCTTGGGCTGTTGAGAACACAAGAGGTCAATCTGAAGGCATTTACATGCCGCTTTACTCTAGTTTCCTAGGTCATATCTCTTCGTGCTCCAAACGCCACACTACTTATGTATTCATCCATTCCCGTCTCTACTGTTCTATGAATGTGGCCATGACCGTGGCTCTAATTGTGATAAAGATGAACCTCCGGCCTTGCTCCCCGGATTTGTGGACCTGCCGAATCCGGGTCGGGGACGCATCATGGCCAAGACACTTCACTGCAAATAAGACATAAAATGACTTGCAGTAAAGCCGTAGTTTGAAGGGATTCTTAGACCAGAGTCTTTTTATTTAAAACAAGACCAAGTCTCTATATAACCGACAGCCAAACTGTGGTAGTCACATAACTCATTCGCAGTACACCATGCCTCAGGTCATCATAAATGTCATAAATTCGTTAATAATATAACTGTTTCCATCAAATACTCCCATACCCGACCAAACTTGTCTAAGTCTTTCCAAAATGAAATATACCCAGCAAATATACACAAAAAATCCCTTTATGCCCAACTTAGTAAACGTATACTGTTAACAAGACACAAATTCGGTTGCCCGCTCAAAAGCCATCAAGGCCATTCCCTTGTTCTTTTCCGATCAATCTCGTAGTCGCTTCACGGGCTTGTCTCGTATACGACAGCCCGCTCAAGTGAGAGTAGCTAACATGGCCCGCATGAGCTTAGGAGGAGGTCCTGTGCAGCCAAGTCAGCCACACGTTCTCAATCAAATTTCAAGACAACATAAAGGCGCACCTTCAACGGTACTTAGGTACGCTAATGGACATCCTACCTTTTTTGTCCTTCTCAATACGAGGAGGTTTGCGATGCGTCACCACCTCTTCAACCACGTCTTCCCTGATGATCAACTGTCCATCAGGCAAGCGTTCGGCGCGGACCATCTCGCCACCAGTTGAGCGGCCTCTAGGTCGGTGTGCCAGCTCGCGTTCAAGAGCCTTGATCTCCTTTCGGATGTCCCTGCCGCTTCGAGATCGTGAACGGGCTCGAACGACAAGCTCCTCAGGGTGATGGTGATGATGATAAGTGTCCCGGTAGTAAGAGTCGTAGCTTGACGTTGTGGTCGTGGTTCGAGAGGGCGAAACATCTCGAACGACAGTTTCTTCGTAGTCATACACAGATTGTTGAGGAGCAACGATCACAGGAGGAGGGCCTGCAGGTGGGGGTCCCGGTTGGTAGAAGCCGGGAGGAGGTACTGGCTGAGCCATGGGAGGTGGTGGTTGTTGGTATTGCATCGGCGGTGGGACGGGCATTGGCATAGGCTGAGGAGGAGGTGCCTGCTGGACTGGAGGTTGAGCAGGAGGAGGAACTGGAGTTGCCTGGACGGGAGGCGCAGGAGTTGGTGGTTCCTGAACAGGAGGAGCGGGAGGAGGAGGAGTCTTTGCTGGTGGTGGCTCCGGAGTAGGATCCCTCACTTTCTCTGGAGGTGCAGGCAAAGCAGCTGTGGGTGCCTTGGGCTCTCGTGAAGCAGCGATTTCAGCCTCGACTGTACTAATGTTAGTGGAGTCAATAGTGAATGCACAAGAAACTTACCCTTCTTGTAATCCTCGCTGACCTTGAGCAGCTCATCAATGTTGTCTTGGCCAAGAGCTTTCTGAACAATGATTGTGTTGCCCTATTACGGTTAGTCACTGAATATTAGGAATAGGCGTTCACAACAAACCTCTTCAAAGAATGGGTATCCAAGATCGATAAGGGCTCGCTTGGAAACAAGCTTGGCTGGAATGCGAGTCTTGCCCTTTTTGGGGTACTCGCTTCTCACTGTGGTGCCTCCGCTGCTGCTTGAAGAGCGGCTGGAAGACGCGGAAGAGTAGGAGCTGCTTCGAACAGAACGAGTGCGAGTCGAGCGAGACTCGCGGCTACGGGCACGACCACGGCTCTTTCGGGATCGAATGTACTCTCTTTCCCGAACACGTTCAGGCATGGATCGGTAGTCCTCGTCACCGTAGTAGTCAGGCTCAGCAATTTTGATGTCGTCATAATACTCGTCGTTGTATCTTCGAGGTGGTGGCAGTCCCCGGCTTTTGGGAAGAGGAATGGGCTGATAAGGAGGAGGTCTGTAATCATCTCGAGGATCCCGAGGACGAACATCCTCACGACGAGCAGGAGGTGGGTATTCCTCACGGTGGTCGAAGAATCTGGGTCGGCGGTCATAAGTGTCAAGAGATGATTGTCTGCGGAGGAAGCCAGGTCGACGAGGAGGAGATTCGCGGCGAGGATAATCTCGCTCTCTTTCTCTCTCTAGAACGTCAGTTCGGCGAGCCCAAGGAGGAGGAGCATCTCTCTCTCGCTCTCGCTGAGGCTGAGGTGGGTAGCGAGAGTCATCGCCGGGGTAGCGACGATCACGGCCCATGTCGTCTTCGTCATAGTAACCGCGGCCAGGTCGACGGTCATATCTCTCATCTGAATGGTCGCGGCCTCGTGTGCTGCGTGTGTATGAGGCTCTGTCATTGTCGAAACGGTCTCGGGACATGCGCTCGAAGCGATCGCGATCCCAACGTTCGGCCATTATGGATGTAATCTGTGAATTGCAGTGTTGGTGTGATTTGTGATTGTGGCTGCCAAGAGCAGACCAAGGCGATGTTTAAAGGCTAGTCGTCTGAATCAAGTGTGCCAGCCAGTGTTGGTGTATAGGCGTCGGACGCCTTTTCTTACTCGTAAGGGTATCGAGTTGAAGATGAAAAAAAGACAATGATGGAAGAGAAGAAAGAAGAGGAAATGTACTGGAGGGTGGGCGGAATAAGTGACTTGATGAGAGGAGGGGAGAGGGAGAAAGACCAAGGATTAGTGGTATCGAACTTGCAACGGGGATTGGACGAGCCAAGATGGAGGGTGAGTGAGTAAAGATGGCCGATGACGTTGACAGCTTTAAGACCTGACCCCGCTTGTCGAGACATGGACACCATTTCAAGCCCATTTCCAGGGCCGAACGAGGCTTAGTGGAGACGTACTATTTGCACTTCTTCCACTGAACTCAACTGGACTGTTAGCGGCTTGTGACTACCTACCCGCTACAGCTTACAGGGGGATAATTGAGTGCGGGAAGAGCCCTGCACCTAGGTTTTACTCGCTCGTCCAGCTGATGACGCCCTGTGATTGAGACCCTTGATAAGTTCCTGAGACAGAGAGAAACACCTGATAGGTACTGTACAACATGGAGCAGCAGAATAGACTCGACCGGCCTTTAGGGGTTTTTTACTACAAAGGTACAAAAACAGTTGAAACGTTACGTACTGTACACAACCATTCTTACACAAAGAAACTCTCCTCAACCCGCCAAAAAGACATTCGATGGATGGTCTCGACGCCCAAGCACAAGCCAAGTGGGCCGGCAGCCAAAAGCCGGATTACGTAGTATTAGGTATGGTACAGTACATAAAGAATGCAGGGACTGGGATTACTTGAGGTTGTAGCAGCAGCAAGATGCTTTTGAGATAGATCATTCACATCTACATTAACAACAGGAAAAAGAATGATTAAAAGCCATCTGTCAAGTTTTAGAGTAGCATTTTTCCATAGACGATGATGATCATCACGTGGACCAGAACCAGTTCTAAAAATGGCATCTCCATCTCCATCTCTTTTGATGATAACAGAAACTGGAATAAAAAGCCCAATGAACAAAGTTTCTCAGCCTGCAGGGTCCTCCCCTGAACCAGGCTAAATCTCGACACACACACATACTTTCTCTCTCATGGAGCCTCAGTTCTCGTTTGTGGTTCTCGTCTTTACCGAGCTCTGCTTCCAACTTACTTACCCCACCGCCCAAACGGAACAGGCCGCCTTTTTTCTTTCTCTCTGTCTTTGATGTTACATTATTCGCAACCCAATTCGCCGCTTGGGTAGCTTCTATTCTTTGGACGGCACAATTTTCAAGCATTGACCAGTTAGTTACTCGGTCTTTATTGAAAGCTGACAGTGGATGCAGCCATGTTTTTTGGAAATTCCAACCACCAACTGCCGTCTGTGCTCCATACGTTAGTACCTACATACCACCTGGTGAATGTACAACAGTTGTCAGTCAGTCAGTTCGGCTCGCTGACTTGTTTACCGAACTCCTCTTTCAGCAACTAAAATAACAAACTTGTTCGGGGGAATCGGGAATGTGTATTCTCTGAAATCTGACTCGTTTTTAACTAGATCCATCCTTGAATAGAACAGAAAGTTGTCGTGCTAAAAGCAAGGACCTCCTCACCTCACCTCACCTCTCGCAGGGAGGAGGAGGCTTTTGCTGTATGATGACGTCGAACAAGGTCTGTTCGACTCCGCTAAAAACAGTCAATCTCCGAACCAATCATTTCCTTTCAAATGTGTTGGGTTAGTCTCACGCACGTGAAACTTGGAACAAGATCCCCCAGAAGTGATCATCGTGAAAAGCTTCGGCTGGATCCGATATCACTCTACTCTACTGTAGATTGGGTATTAACCCTTCTCTTACTCTCTCTTTGTTTCCTTGGTACCTGATCAGCCCAGCCTTCTGGAGTCTGGAGATCCAATTTCGATCTAGCTTATCTCTTAATCTTCCGATGACCGACAAACATGGAACCCCTGCTCACCTTACGCCCGGGACAGGACAGCTTCTTTGTGCCTTGGCTTGGTCTACTGTTAGTCTCCAGCTGCCCTGCAGATGCCAGCTCAGACTTTTCTCCCTCTTTCTTTTGTTCCACCTTTTCATTCATCTCGTTTCAACGGCGTTCATAAGGTAGCGCTTCCTCACGGTCCGGTTGTCTCAGACGTTTGTTGGCCGATAATTTTGAACTAGGCGATGGCGGCGAGGATACCCTTGCTTCCTCTCTCAGCGCGAGTCCACTTGTCAGTGTCTGAACTTTTCTTTGTCCAGGGTGGGTTTGCGGAAATACCCATTGACCTCAACTGATCAAAGTATTGTACGTCTCATCGGTGATTGCGAATATAACATGACATCCAGCCTGCTCAGGTTGTTGCAACCTTGATCGGGTTTCATACGTGATCCATTGAATTGTTCATTTGATAGGTTCTGTCCTCAAACCACAATCGCTCATTGTGTATCCTAATTAACCCGAAATATTATACAAGAACTCAATCATAACCAGACCTCAAAACCAAAGACCCCAAGCAATTAACAACTCATAGAAACAGCCTGGGCAAACAGAGCGTACGTGTCAGCATGGTTAATGTTTTGCTCCGCTGTTAAACTGCGGAGAAAACTATATCCATAGCCACCAAAATCCGATGTGCCCTTGATCTGGTTGAGATGCGTCATCTCATGCAAGTTGGTGTTACCCTTATCTTGACCGTGGCAATTTGTCGTGGTGGCGGGCAAACGGTCAAAGTACAGGTCACAGTATGACATGTAGTTGCCGTTGGGGACAGTATACGCGAGGACGCCGTTCTTGCACGCGCCGTACACGTCGCTGCAGTAGTAGCGCATTTCTCCGGAATCAATGGTCCCGCACGCGGCCGTGATCTTGGCGAACACGTCGGCCACGGTAGCTCGTGTCGCGGGGTCAGATCTCTTGAAGTACTCGTCCATCTTGTCGGCGGGGCCGTTGGCGGCAGCTTGTTGGGCGGCGGTGGCCTGTTTGACGCATTGTGCTAGAGCAGCCTGGGTGACTGCGAATCTGTCGCCGTTGCAGTCACTCTGGACCTGGGCGCGCTTGCTGTGGAAAGCGGTGCGGACGGAAAAGGCCTGGGGTCCGTCGACTTCGGCATCGAGTTGGTTGGAGTAAAAGGGTATGGAGCCGACCAGTTCTGTTGTGTTCTCTTCTGCGTATGATAGGATACCGGATGAGAGGACGCTAAACTTGCCGCCAGCAGAAAGATCGTGGAATTCGGCAATGTCGAAGCTCGTTTCGTAAGATCCGCCGGAAGGGATGGTCTCGAAGGCGGTGTCGTCGAGCATGGAGGTGTCGAGAGAGAGGTAAATGCCATCAAAGGGAACAGGCTTCTTTACTATTCGGGGGTTAGTGTATGTTTATCTCGTTGGGATTGACAATGAGATGAGAAGATGATATTGAGATGATAGTGGGTGAAGGTATCAGTATGCTCTGGTAGGCCTCCAGCTCCTCGATGCAGCGATCAAGTTGATCATTGCCAACATTCAACCAGACTACTCGTTCTTCCACCCAACATCATCCATCCCAAAGTCCCTCGGTGCATTCAACGTGGAGTCTTACCAGCAGTAGCACTAAAGTCACTAGCAGAGTAAACCTGAGCCCTCTCAACAGGAGCTTCATCAAGAAATGTTCCAATCCTGAGAAGCTTCAAGTTTCGACTGCCATTATTCGTAACGACAGCTTTAATCTTTGAGTTGCCCTGCATCTCAAGTTCGACGTTTAAAGGTGTAGGAACGCGCTGGCCAGTCAGAGGCACAGCAGCAGCCATAGAGGCAAAAGCAAGACCAGCAAGCCACTTCATAGTAGGTAGTGAACGATGGACCAGATCGAACTAATAAATTTCTTAAAGTGGTTTAAGAGAAAAAAGAGCGTATAAATTAATGAGAGCAACTAAGCTGAAGAAAAAAAAGAATAAATGAACGAATGAATGAATGAATGGAAATTAAAAAGAAACAAGGGAATGTTCAAGACCAGCTGTGAGAGAAGAGGGACAGGTAAAGCATTGTGAAGCGTCTGCGGTATCGAGGATTAGGTACTTTATAACGAGTCTGGAGTTGATTAGTTTCAGCCCTTGTAGAAAAAGGAAAAGGAAATGGAAAAGGGACAGGGGCATGGGACGATTGCGATCTTAATGCTTGAGCCCGAGGGTGGACCGTGGGTGGTTTCGGGGGAATAGCCTGGGTTACGGTTGTTCAATATGTTTGATACAGAGGCAATCATCAAGGTTCTTGGCGATTTTAATAAAGTGTTAATTGTCCGAAAGACATTAAAAGGAAGTTAAGTTGAGATATAGACAAGTATAAGTCAACCTCTCTACTCGATCCTTTTACTACCTACATAGAGACTCCCCATTCAGACTCTTGAGAGATTTCAACATTTAAATCACTCTCTAACCACTGATAGATAAATCCTCAAGATCAAAAATAACTAAATTATCAAAGGATCAAGTGCCGGTCCGGGCGTCATGCCAAAACCACCTGTCTCACCCGTTTCCGAAACACAGATTGTAGCATCGTCGCAAGGATCCATGGATAAAGAGCGTGACCCCACTCGGAACTAACTACTAAAGAGAAAAAAAGGAACATGTCAGAATTCATTCCCGTTAATGACAAGAGTCGCGAAATTTAGGTCGGAGAATAAATTCTTCAATGGTATTAGCAGATCGTATTAAGAAGACAAGGTTAAGGTGTCGAGCGAGGGAAATTGGAGGGTTATGGGCTTGGCATTGCCAAGTGTAAGTGAAGCTGACATGGAACTTGACCGTTGGGGATATTGAGAGCGCTTATCGAGAGGATCTTGGATAGCTAAAGACATGAGTTTCGATGGGAAATAATAGATAGCTTAAAGTCCGACGGTAGTCATTGTACATTGACTGGGTTTTTTCGAGTTCCAGCAGTCGCAGCTCATGTAGGCACGTGGGTTCTCAATGGTTGGTGTTGGTTGGAATACGGGGACGAGAGCTGGGAGTTGTATCAAGTTGATCATATCTTCCGGTGATCGTTTAATAGACTGATTGCTTGCATAGCGCTATGAACATCGAGCGAACACCTCATCCAATTGCCATCGATATAACGTCTTGACCTGAATCACACATCAACTTATCTCCTAACAAGATTTGATGGCACAATCGTCGAATGTTTATCGTTTCCTCAATCTAACAAGTCATCTGGCAGTCTCTAGTAACATCATTCCTCGAGTCTCTACTCGTATAACCCCTTATTGTCACATGGTCTCACATCTACAACGTGTGTTCTCCTTCACGTGTGAGTGTTGACACGGCATTTGGCTGTATGTAGGTTCTAGATTGAAGTCAGATTTGAGCCAAATAAGTCCAATAAAGTCTATTCTGAGTGTCTGATTTGCTCAACATATTCAGTCTTGCCCCTGCTGCGATCTACAATGAGCCCAGATGGAGTATGCGCACGTACACTGCTTTGTCAATGAGAGCTAGATAATCACCCAAGTGCACTGACGCGGGCAGTGCGGTCTGACAGTCTTCTTGTCTACATTTGCGGTCTTAGTACGAGAAACTACCACTACTCGGTTATCGATGTTTCGTATAAAGGACCGATACCTGCCAAGCACATTTCCTGTCTCATGCTCGGCAACTGTGCGCTGATGCCTCGGTGATGTGCTGCTGTAGAGGCCTCCTTCATTGTAAGCCATCTGCCACAGCAGAGCTAAGACCATTCCAAGCGTTGATTAAGCACGTCATCGTCTGTGCTGACGATACTTAAGAGAACCAATGAAGGAAGATAAAGAGCCTTGATACTGACGAGAGCACATCCCTGTATGTAGCAAGACATCAACCGAGGAGAAAGAGAAGTGTATCGCTACGTGACTGTGCTACAACAGAAACTCGGAATGCCATGATTGGGGCGGGGCGTCTCACACAAACCTGAACGACAAACGGAAGAGAGCAGGAATTGATCTCATTTAGTTGATGTCACATACTAAGTCACACTATACTTAATAATTCGTCTTGTTTGGTTCACTCTCTGGTCATCTATTACTCGGCCGGCATAGTCCATGGCATCTCTGCCGAAGATTCTACCTATCTGGGCCTATACCCCTTGCGCTACGAGCAAGATCATGCTGTTTCTCTTCTTCCCCGACTAGCATAACCTGTAAGTTCGACGCTGCCATTCATCTCATTAACCGATGGCGATGGAGTTTAGTCGCTTGTGAGCCGCAGACTAGGCATTCTCCTTGTCTCAAGCAAATCCTGCCTCAGAGACCTCCGACGAGGATTGACCTTCACCAGCCAGGGATTCCAGGTGAAGGATCGCAGCAGCGAGACGGTGGGCAGCTCCGTTGATCTCCCGGGCGTATCGGGGAGTGGCAGAATCAATAATCATCGGCATATCAGCAGGATGGAAGGGGGGACCGGCCTGAGAAAGAGTTAGTTATTTGACGACTCGAAGAGTGCTCGGCGTAGCACTCACAAAATGGAGAAGATGGATAGACAGGAGCTGACGAATAGCCGTGATCTCCTGGGGAATGATGGAAGTACCCCGAGCTTCAACGCCAGTAAAGACAGGATCGCCAAGTTTTGCCAGGGCTCGCCACGCGTTTTGGCAGTCCTTGATGGCCAAGTAACACTGATAAATTAGGGGTTCATTCCAGACACCAGAGGCAACGCAATCAGATACAATTTCCAGAGCCTTGTAGTATGCTTGGACAGCGCCATAGTACTGGATAGGAACCCGTGGAAGGTCAGCGAAGAATAATGAATATAAGAAGAAACAGACGGCTTACTTCTTCACACTTGCTGTCCTCCTTGGCGCAAGGGCCACAACGGCCCTTGGACAGGTCGATAGCACAGCCGAGGGTAAAGTCGCAGTCGACGGTGCACACACAGTTGAAACAAGGTATCTCTCCTATTTCATGGTTCCTCAGCTGCTGGGCAGGATTGTACTCAAAGGCTTCTAGGGCTGAGGCAAGAGGCAAGAGGCTCGACATCTTGGCTTGTTGCGGCAAGATAGAGGCGATAAAGCTGGCCAGGCTGAAAGAAAACAAGGACGAATATGGTGGTGATGATGAAAATAGAGGTCGACGGAGGGATTAGCGAGGGGAAGATATTTGCTGCTTGGTGAAGAGGAAATGGTCGTTGCTAAGACGCTGAATTGTTGATTCTGGATATTCTCTTTAATCCGGCACTTGCACGACCAGTACCTGCTGCTGCCAACGACCGGCAGTAACTTGTTGACATTTCCTTGCCTCAGATCAAAGGTAATTGGGAATTAAATTGCATGTCTATTAGGGCTTGGAGCTGTAAAGCTGGATCTATCTTACGCGTCTATTGAAGTCAACATTGCTTATAATCTTGAGGTGTTTAAGAGAGACGATTAACCTCATGATGCGCTGGGAACGCACTCAGGACATACGACACAAAACCTCTCCAGGGACCCTTCCAACCACGCTCCTTCCATACTATAACCGCTACATCCTTCCATCGAGGACACTTTTGAACTCCATCATCAGGCAAAGCCGACACAAAAGAGTGACCCGAGAACGCAGTGAGAAGGGTACCCTCCGGCTTTGCTTCATCACAGTCAAGAAACCTGGCAAAGACCGGAGCATTCTAAGAGCCTGCTCCAGCCCGCCGTTGCCCTTTCTCTTGACAAGACACTGTGTTCTTTTTGCAAAAGGAATATCCGGGCTCCAAAGGCACGAGCAATGCTGCAGATATATGATCCCTTGGTGGACTACGATAGTTTATCTGGGAAGTCTTCCGATACTCTGGACGGAGTGTATCCGTGACCAATTGTAGACAAGTATTCAGTGATCTCGGAACAACCAGCAACAAAATGACGAGACGAGGATGGAGGAACGGGAATGATTCTCAAGCAATTGACAAAAAGAACGACTCGACAAGATGTCAAGCCGGCAAAAGATTGATCACGCTGGGGATCGAACCCAGAATCTTCTGATTCGTAGTCAGACGCCTTGCCATTGGGCCACGCGACCTATTCTTGTTATTGATTTGCAGTTCCAAAATGGAGTATACAGACCCCTGTCCATGGGTCCTCCTCTGTTACTCCCCTCTCCTAAGCTCACATTCTTCACCCGCTAAAACCGACGAGTGGGCAACAGTTGATCAAAGCGTCCTCACTATAAGCGATAAATCGAGTGGATTAGATCGCAACTTTAATAGCGCAGACCGTTGAGGCATCCGTTGCTTTTAGTACAAACAATAGTTTGGCTGGTCTAACATGTAATAGGCAATACAACAGAAATTATTTTCTTTCAGCTCTCTCCTTGATAAGGGTGAAGAGGAGCTGACCTGACAAGACTCCCCAGTCAGCGGCGTAGCATTCTTTCACGTGAGATGAAATGAATCGAATGCCATGCAGAATACCCCTGGATCCTTCTACATTAGATATGTACCTTACCTTAACTACCTGACATCCATTCTCTGTCTCACTCTCTCTCTCCCTTGAACCCCAAAGGGCTAGTCCCAGCCCTGTTGAAGTTTGCATTCTCATGGCCCGTATTTACCCTTAATCTTAACCTTTATCTCACGACATCTTTCAAGTTTTTCTTCACTATCCTTCATGCCATTATATACTCGAGACGGTGATTGAAACAATCCCTTGTTCTTGTTCTTCACTACTATCCATACTTGGCGTCAATTCAGCACTGTACAACATATCACTCACTAAGGACTCACTCATTATTTATTGCTCTCATCTCACAAGGGGAAGAGAAGAGAAGAAAAAAAAAGATGGCATCTCCAATCCTACGTCTATTTCTCGGCGTAACAGCAGCCATAATCTTCATCGCCATATTCACACCCACAGAATCAGTCTCTTCTTTATCGCAATCATTCACAACGCCTCAAGCGCTGCGCAATCTCGACGTTGTCATTTCGCAAGAGGAAAAGAACCCAGTCCTCATGCGCACCGCCGTGACAAACAACAACGAGCACCCCGTCACCATTCTTAACTACGGCTCGCCGCTGGATGCCCTGGCAGTCCAGCTCGGCACGCTGTACATCACCCCCAGAGGCGACAGCAAACCTCTGGAGATTCTGCAGATTGAAGCTTCCAGATTGTGGCCACCAATGGACGACGCCCTGATTGAGATTGGACCTGGACAGACAGCCATTTGGGAATCAACGCTACAGGAGCCTGTTGTCCCAATGGACAGCCTATTCGAGGTTGCGACGGTTCAGCTCAAGGGTACTTGGACTGCTGTGTGGACGCACGAGAAGGAGGGTATCGATCCTAGCCAATTCGAGGAGGGAACGCCAATCAATGGGACACTATCAGGTCCCTACAAGTCAAATGTTCTTGATATCGAAATCGTATAGACATGATTTGTTTATTCTCTTTCTTGGTTGGGCGGGCGTCTAGGGTACGATTCACTGGGTCATTTTTCATCTACGGGATTGTACAACTCAACATAGAGGGCTGGAATTATTGATGGGTTTAATGGGTAGCGACTTTTGAAGGGAGACAAAGCGGTGAAAATGTTTACAGTACAGTAGATACAATCCAAATAATTACATGCATTCCAGTCGTCGCCCTGCCTCTGTGCTGCAAGCCTCAGCAAGCCACTCAGATTACCCTGCAGGGGTTCGGATGAGCGACGAATTCTACGGGAGAGGCAGCAATCACAAATCACACCATGGTCATATGTCGATCTTCTCATTATATGACGTATTTTAGAATGATTGCTGTCGTGTATTCTGTTCGTATTTATGAATAGTCGTGCAGGTGATTTGCGTCCGCGCCCAATGAAGAAACAAGATGTGCATGACGATAGTAGAAAGTGAGATATCTTATACATGTGGAATCATACTCTAGCAATCCTGTGAGACAATGGCGCCTACCATAACCTCTCATTAGGATTAGGGCCATCGAATTGTTTGATACTGTGAGTTGCCGTCTCATCATCCAACCTGCACCTATAACATTTTGAAAATTGCAAACGACCAACCTGACAGTTACCAGATCAAAGACATACTTAATGACAGTTGGAGCTATATATGAGTTGTAAGATTTGAAGCTAGATCATATTAATCTAATATTGTTTGCGGTATAACTGTTTGTTTGTAGCAGTTTCAAACACACCTGCTGATATCCATCTTTTTGCATCCTTTCTAGGAATATCGATGATGATATTTGCAATTAACACCTATCGAATGCTATTTATATGTTGAGTCTTAAAAATATTAGATATTTAACTAATACGCCTTCATGTCTACACTTGTTGATGTCTTGATGACTTGGTGTGTATATATAAACACTCACTTTGATTTCTACATGGTCAAGGAGTCAGCAGAAAATACAGAACCCAAGCTTAGGATAGAGTAAATAGATAGTAAGAGCAGGATAAAAGTGACACAGAGCAAGTAAGATACCTTGTCCCTCAAGTAAGTGAACAGAGTCAAGTTTCTGTAACCCCCGGGGAGGGCCTGCAGACATATATATATACGAATCTAGCCAAGACTCTAATTAGAGATGTAATTGTTCATCTTAACGCTTACAACACTTCTAGATACTTTTATTCTCATTCCAACTCATCCCAAGGTATATCTTTTCACATAGCCATCCTACTCCCGCACAAACAACCCAGCCATACCCATACCCGTACCAACACACATACTCACAACACCAACCTCTCCACCATCCCTCTTCAATCCATGCAAGAGAGTACTCGTCATTCTCGCACCAGTAGCACCAAGAGGGTGTCCAAGAGCAATAGCTCCTCCATCAGGGTTCACCTTCTCCTTGGCCCACGCATCCTCAAGACCCAGCTCCCTCACGCAGTGCAGCGCCTGGCTCGCAAACGCCTCGTTGATTTCCCACCGTGAAACATCCTCCTTGTTCAGACCGACTTGACTCAAAAGCTTGGGGATCGCGAGGGCCGGGCCGATGCCCATCTCGTCAGGGTCGCAGCCTACTGTCACGGCGGAAACGAATTTACCAATGATCTGGTCCTGTAGACCAAGGGCGGTGGCGGTGCTTCGGCGCATGAGAAGTGTAGCTGCGGCGCCGTCTGAGACTTGGCTTGAGTTTCCTGCCGTTGAAGTTCCGTCTGCCTTAAAGGCGGGCTTAAGCTTTGCCAGGGCCTCAATAGTAACACTCTCGCGGATGCCGTCGTCTGCCGTGACGGTGATGCGCTTCTCCTCGCCGACCTTGTTGCCCTGCTTATCAACCTCCTGGAAGCGCGTCTCAACAGGAACAATCTCCTCAGCGAAGCGTCCCTCGCTTCGTGCACGCGCAGCTCGTCGGTGGGACTCTACAGCCATGGCATCCTGATCCGCCCTCGACACACCATACCTCTCAGCAACGTTCTCCGAAGTCAAGCCCATAGGCATAATGCAATCGCGCGCATGACGATTCTCCGACTCCTTGAGCTCTGGCCAAACATCTACAGGAATAGCCCTGGAACCATAGTTTCTTGTCATGCTCTCCATACCCGCCGCAATACCAGTGTCAATCATACCAGTCTGGATCTGGCCCGACACAGCAGCGATGGCCTGAAGAGAACTCGAGCAGGCGCGGTTGACGGTGTACAAGCTAGTGGTGTTTTTGAAACCAACATGGTTGAGCGCCATGCGCGCAGCTTTGGAGCCGCCAAGCTCGGAGAGCACAACACCAACGGCGACATCGTCAACGGGTGCTTCGGGATGAGCTTTCAGCGTAGCCTTAAGAACGCTCGCGAGAAGCTCCTCTGGGTACGCATCCTTCAATTGACCTTTGTAAGAGCGACAGATGGGAGTGCGAACAGACGAAAGAATGACAGTGTCAGAGGGAGATTTGGCGAGGACGCCTGACAAGCCTTTGTGGAGGCGGGCCGACATTGTGAAGCTAGTGAAAAATACCTGGGGTAAAAAAATAAAAAGGTTATGTAGATTGGGGGGTTTATACCAAAAGGTATATATTTCTGGGGAGGATTGACACTGATTGATAAGAAAGAAAAAAAGGAGGATAAAGATTCAAGATGAGAATGAGATTGATGAATCGTGTTGAAGGTTGAGTAAGGCCGGGTAAGTAAATATCCCCTACTAAATGGCCTCCCCAATTGCCCTTCCCCAGCCGAAAGCCGGAAGAGCCCCGTGGCGCTCCGCCGAGGGGGTGGATCCAGGACCCGATCGGCTTCAAGTATCGGCTGTTGGTGTAGCGTTGTCGGCTAAGAACCCGGAATCCTTGCACTGAACGAACCTGAACATCACAACAATTCGACTCAACTCACTCACTCTCCCAGTTATCATGTAAATTATTGTTATAAACATTCTTTCCATTCATACATCGGCTATGACTTTCAACCTTTATGAATGATGTGCTACAAGCAAAATAAAATTACCAACGCCCCCCCGTGCCGTATGCCGTCGTGAATGTCGTGTGGTGACCTAAACCACCGCCCCAGAACTCCGCATTTTGCAATCTGCTATAATGCATGCTACTCCCTGTACTGAATCCCCAGTCCAAACTTCTTCTGACTATCAGTCAATGACTCTACCACTCTGGACTTCTTCGCTGGACTCTCCTGATCACGTCGTACCTCACCACTCGAGGTGTAGTTCCCGCTAAACTTGCGCTTGTCCCCATCTCCGTTGTGATGAGACAACAGCCTCTCCTGCATACGAACCGACTTTTCCATTGCACCTGGTATGTTTGTGCTCTTGCGCGAATCTGCCACCTCGAAGCTCTGTCGTGGGTCTCGCCGTAACATTTGTGCAGCCGCCTGACTAGCCTGGCTGTCATAGATCTCACCCTGACCGTTGCGGTGTCGTGACTGCGATGCATGTGGCGGCTGCGATGTGAACGAATGAGCTGCAGCAACGGACTCAAGCGCCTGCCTAGCAAGCTCTTCGTTGTCATCTACCGAAATAGTACTCTCCCGACTCCTACGACGTTGGCGTTCCGACTTTGGCGTCGTAGGAATAAACTGTCGCTGTGTATATCGTTGGGGTTCCGTTTGAGGGACCAGATCAACAGACGGAAGAAGCCCAACATGTGATCCTGCCGGCCGACTCATAGGCGTTGTAGGTAGAGACGACATAGATTGGGAGTTGCGACTGTGCTTTCCGACGTGTCGTGACGCGGGGCGGTGAGAATGCAATGGTGTCGAGGGCGCGCTGTTGTTATCCTGGCTCATAGCCTGCAACAAAGCCGAGAGGCCATGCTCGCCTTGCCTATTGTGTGCCTGTGTTCTGGAAGCCTGCTGATGCTGCTGAGAGCCACGCTGTCCCTGTGAGCTCGGAACAACAACGCCTCTCTGTTTGGGTGCTAGGGCGTGAAATATACCTCCAGGGCTGCAGAGCATCTGCATGTGCTCTCTGTTTTCGCGTATTCTGTTCAACAACATGTCCCGCTCCTCAGCGAGAGTGTTGTACTCATCCTCCCTCTGCTTGATGACCTTTTTAGCCGTCTTTAAACGGCGCTGGAGGACCTCTTGTTCTTGCAGCGTGCTCTCGTACCAAGACTTCATCTGCAGGTACTTTGCCTGCAGCGACTCGGACGCCGAATCCAGCTCCTTCCTCGCCTGTCGTGTGTGCTCCGCATTGCGCAGCGCTTCCACCTCGCGACGCATCATCTCGTGTTCCACGGCGGCGCGCTTGGCATCATCGTCAGCCTGGAGAGCCATGAGGTTGTACTGCAGCTTGAAGTGGGCCGCTTCCGTCTTGAGCTTCTGTTGTTCTGCGAGAGCATTCTGGACCATGACGCGGAGTTCATCTGCGGACGCCTCGAGGACCTGGTGCGGGGCGGGAGGGAGGAAATCCGATGTGTTGGAGCGGTCGCGTATAATGTTGGGGATAGTAGCTGGCGGAGAGCAGAGCGTTGACTGCTGAGAAGTAGAAAACTTTCGCTTAGAGGGACCAGGTTGGCTGGCATTGTGGCTGACGTTAACTTGTGTTGAAGGAGGTGGTGTCAGAGACGAAGGAATGACGGTGACGTGTGGTCGTTCTTCGTTGACCTGCGTGCTGAAGGATTCGTTTGGATCGATGGGGGAGTTCGGAACCTCGGTCGAGGGTAATGTCTCCTGTACCGGGTCTTGGGGTCCAATCTCTTGCGGTGTCGCAGGCTGAGTCGGCGGATCGAGGCGAGGATGCTTGACAAAGATTGTATCGCCCTCCAGCGGCCGCTTAGGCTGTGAAGATTCGGCAGGAGAGCCCATGTTGAAGCAATCGGTCGGTTCTGGCTGTCAGATGAATCGTGAAAAAGGTAGAGAGAGTCGCGTCAACAGCCGTAGTTTCAACCCGAGCGGCTAGAGGACGACCGCCGATAACGGCTATGTATTGTTATGATTGAAACCCCGTGACGTGCTCATATGCTGTATCTATACGCGTTTGTCGAACCTTCTTTTTTTTCCCCAACACGAAGATTTGAGTTTCCAATGATTCGTCGTAATATCTTGGGTTGTTGATCGAGTTTAGATTCAAACAAACGCACGCACGCGCCGCGGGACACAAGACAAGTTGTTGGTATCCACAAAAAAAAGCAAAGCAATTGTGATGTATAAAAATAAAGCCAATCAACTTTTTGTTTCCATTTAATGTGGGAAAAGAGGAAACAATGCAGCTAACCAAGAGAGAGAGCACACAATGGAGACAGAAAAATGGAAAGCTTTGGGCTTGTGATGCTGCCTCGAGAGAGAAACAAGGAGCTAACGTTAGCTTCTACTCTTGGACGAAAGGTTCTAGACTAGGAACAAGGGTTTTTCCGCTCACGAGCCGCCCCGGGTCGGTTTTGACGATGCTTGTTTTTTGGGTAAGACTGCACTAAACCTGGGGTGGATTAAGGTGAGAGGCCACTAATTCAAGGTGTGATTTAAGGTGAGCACAGCTAGAGATTCACTCAACGAAAGTCATCTCAATACAACTGAAACAAATATCCAATTATTCCCCAAGGAGGAAAAAGGAACCTGCTTGATATTGAAACGAATGCATCAAGCAATGTAGCCAAAACATAATGACCAAAATAAAATATCCCAACCATCCACAACGCCTCTCCTCTCATGATTCTTCTCAAACATCAACACCATCAGAAGGACTATCCCGTTCTATTTTCCTCATCTTCCAATTCCCATACCCCTTCTTGATAGCCCTCCAAGTAATCCCAAAAAGGTAAACGACCCAAATAATCGGCCAAAACAGCACCACGCAAGTCCACCACGCCGCGACGCTCAGCTTAGCCCATCTCGTTCCCTCAGAGTCGAGATACCATTCAGGCACCCACCTCCCAGCTCTCCCGCGTGCGTTGAGGCCCACGACGCTTATGATGCCAAACATGATCCATCCGACCGTCCATACTGCTGCGACGATCTTGAGTGTCGTGTCTGGGCTTGGGTTTGTGCTTTTGAGAGCTTCGTCGTCGACGTGGCGGGGCATTAGGCTTAGGCCTTCGATGAAGAGGGGTGTGTGGTAGACGGGCATTATAAGAGAAGGTCTCAGAGCGGCCTCGTATGCGTGATTTTGTTTGCGTGATAGTATTTGTCGTGATTGTGTGCTTTTCGTAATAGCTTCGTGCCTGAGGATGCAGGATATTGGAACGTATATCGAGAGGATGATAAGGCAGACTCGTGAATCGAAGAGGGAAGTAATGCTCTGTTGTATGACTGGAGAGAAGCTTGGGTTACTGATGGTGTGCTTGAGTTATACGTTGGGCCGAGGAATGATGCAAACTGCCTTCCTTCCGCAGAGACCGCTCGTCCTCCGGGAGTAGGAGTACTCGTGCCTTCTACATATACCTCCAAGTCACCTATCACTGGACCCATCACGAGTACACTTTCAAGTTCAAGTCAATCAGTCACGGTCCGCCATTATCACGAAGGGGCTTGCAATCTATCCTTTGTAAAAGTCAACCGCCAATACGTGGAAAGCCACCACTTCACAAAGAAGAGGGATGGTTTCGCAGTGATCGCTAGGTGAAGCTGAGATGCAAGACTACACATGCGTGAAACGATGTGTATATTCAAAGCACTCGAGATCTCAAAGGATTTGACCATAGGGCAGCCCGCAACTACAATACTGCGATAAGATGCACCATGCTACGATGCAAAAGCCATGAGGACGTAGACACATTCATGATCTAGCCTTCACAAATGACTCAGTCAAACCGAGATATAGCTCTACCGGTAAGAGTGTATTGACAAGAAAGCAAGGTGGTATATAACTTCCCAGGTAATAAAACTAAAGTACGATAAATATATACCAAGAATAGAAGTGTCCCATGATACGTGCACTGATTGATGCGCCACCTGTTCCCAGCATCGCTGATTCAAAACACCACTTAATCTACATCAGGCTCATCCTCGTCTCCTTGCCAAGAGCCCATCTCCGCAACAGGCACACGTCCACGCAGCCATCGCAGTGTGGCATCAGTGCCTCGTTCAAGGACATTCCATCGGGGAACCCTAAATCGGTTGCCTGAAACTTCGAATCTTTGAAGTCCACCGGGTCCTCCAAGGAGACCAATGCGGGGGTTGAGAAAGGAGATGTCGTTGTTGCTCACATCCACTGTCGTGATGCCCTTGATCATCTCAGGTTCAAGATTGACGATGTGGTTGTTGCTCGCCAGAAAGACGTTGAGGTTGGGGAAAGTCTCTTTGAGGTCTGTTGGGAGAGCGCTGATACGGTTCATTGTGACATCGATCTTTTCCAGGCTGGGTGCATGGAGGAACTGGGTGAGCGCTCCAAGACCAGTAATGTGGTTTGATGCGAGGTTGATCTCTCTCAAAGCCAATAGCTCTAGTTCCTCAGTCAGGTACGCCTCGCCTACCAGCTTGTTGTGCGACAAAGACAAAGCCGTCAGTGATTCCGAAAAGAAGCTGAGCGAGTTGGGCAAGGTAGCAAAGAGATTGTTCTGGAGGAAGATTTGGCGGACGCGATGCTCGGCAGCCACCTTTGAGCAGACGACAGGGTGGAGTGACGATGACTCGGTCTGAGATCTATCCAAAATACCACCCGGCTTGACCGGCCATGACTGGTTGGACAAAGTGTGCGACCTAGAACGACGGCTTGATACTGTATGCGAACGAGATCGGTTGGGGCTCGTGGGAGGAGTAGCAAAACTATCGTTCGACTGGTAATCTTCCTCATCGTATGGGAGTTTCGCGTCCGCATCCTTAGCATCCCTCAAAACATCCACGATTCCAACTTGACCGATCGGTTCCTGGTATGGAGGTGGGGGTTCCAGACGGTTTGCAAGAACATCTTTCAGCTCTTCGGTGGTGATAGACAAAAACTTCTTGTCACGTAGAGGGTTTCCGCTGAGTCGGATCATGGTCAGGTTGTCCATTCTGGAAACCTCAGGAGGAATCACCCTGATGTCGTTGCTAGAAAAATCGGCGTGACGAAGCTTTTCAAGGCCCATGAAGCTGTTGGGGATTCCCGAAATGCTGTTCTCTTCCACGGAAAGTGTCAACAGATTCGTCCAGGTTGTCATATCTGGAAGTCCCTGCAATCTGTTCATCGAAAGTGACAGGGAGTGCAGAACCGGCAAGTCAATTGCAGCCCCCAAGGGGACTAATCGTTCAAGCTGGTTTGCGGAAGCATCCAGAGTATGCAATTGGGGCAGACATCCAATAGGCTCCTCGATCAAAGTGCCCTTCAGCTTGTTCTTCCTGACATTCAACTCTGTGATAGAAAGGGTGGCAAGGCTGTCGAAAGGCAAAGATTCGAAGCTGTTTTCGCTGAGGTTCAGAATACGAAGACGAGACATGTTCTCGATCTTGGGAGGGAGCGCGGAGATGTTGTTACCATGTATGTCAAGAATCTCCAGCTCACTCAGACTTGCCAGTACAGGGTTCAGTGGGCCGTAGAAAAGGTTGTTTGCGAGTCTCAAGTCGCGTAGAGAAGTGACTTGCGAAATCGTGTCAAGGCTGTTGTTCGTGAGACGGTTGGAGGACTAATGGTAATTAGCAGGGGAGACCAATAACGACACATTGAGATACATACCAGGTTCAAGGAAGTCAGGCAAGTCAGTCGACGCAGACCCAACGGGACGTTGATAAGAAGATTGCCGTGCATATCCAGAGTTTCCAATCCAGCAAAGATGTTGCCCTGACTAGCCTGAACTTCGTCAAAAGATGAGGGCTCGCTGTCGGGGAAGATAAAGTCGTCCAGCTCTTCAAGCTCGTTATCCGCAGCAACTAAGCGCGTCAAGTCTACACTTTCTGCCCAGCTTCCATCAAAGGTGCCAATACTCTCCAGGTCGTACATCTTGAGCACCTCGATAGGAATCTCCTTCAAGTGCAGAGCGGCAATGTTAAGCCGCCCGCTCGTCCTCGCAGCACTAACACGGTTTTGAAGAACCTTCTTCTTGGGGTCTTCTCCCTGGCGCAGATTGAATGGATCATTATGGTTGACGCCAAAGTCGAAACCCGTATCGTGGGGGATGATTGGTGCCTCCTCTCCCTCGTGTGTTTGCGAAAGCCCAGCTGCCTGTTTCATCTGTGCTCGTTTTGCTGCCTTGGCCTTGGCGATCTGCTCACGTAGGGCGGCTGAGGACTTGCGAGCTGATGGCGGTGTTCCAGGCTCAGCTGACTCGCCAGTTAATGAGGTCGAGCTTGAGGGAATCGTACCATCCCAAGAAGCAGTTGAGGCCGAGTTTACAGATCCGCGTCGGGTAGAACTCGCATGCAAAGAGGCTTTGTTAAGTGCGGGAAGAGATGGCTTCTTGAACACCCCCTTCGCAGGTGCCTTTGCGCTTCCTGGTCGAATAGCCAGAGATTTAGAGCCCGACATTGGGGTAGGTATAGTTGACTTGCCAGGACTTGGACTTCTCGCATCGCCAAAGGGTGGTGGCTTGGATGATCCGGCTCGAGAATTGGGGGTCGTTCTTATCACAGTCCCCGAACGTTTCCGAGGTGTTCCATCGATTGGGGCCAGTGGCGCCTGGAAGCTATTTGCCGAAGCTCTCAAGTTTGGGAAACCATGGTCAGATTGACCCGAACTGGAGCCTGGTCGGCTCAGTCTTAATGAGCTATCAGAAGCATAGCTGGAACCAGGTCGAGAAGCGCCACTATCAGCTCTTGAGCGTGGTCCTGTCATCCCCTGATCAAAGAAATTTGACGTCTTCCTCAAGGCAGGGGAAGAATTGGCAAGGGTCTCGATGGTCCTCTCTGACAGAGAAGGTCTCGGCTTGCGAGAGCTAGCACTGAGTGTATCTGATCTATCATCTTCATCGGTCGAAGCGGTTCGTGGTCTTGCTTGGTTGGGGTTGAAGATGTTGTCGGGTGGATCGTAAAGGGGAGAGACTGCAAAAGACTCGGAGGGTCTTCTTGTAAGAGTCAATTGTCGAGGAAAGATGCTTCCTTCGAATTGACCAACAGCTCCGCCTGGCGGATCATATGGAGGTGTGGTGGATCGCTCCTCAATGATATCGGCTTCTCGGTCTACCGGTCGATAAGCCGCGGAAGTAATTCGTTGAGCAGGGGGCTTTGCATTTGAAGGAGGAGGTCTGTTGATGAGAGAAGTTTGTCTTGATCTGGGAACGACGAGTTGGTCTCTGGACGCTGTAGGTCGTAACCGTTGAGCTCTCTGTTGAAGATCTGGTTGGGTGGTTCGTAGCTGGTCTCTTGACATGGAAGGTCGAAGTCTTGGGTTCTTAAGCTCACCACCACCCACCAAACTATCCCTTGAAGGAGAAGAACGGATGACTGATGTCGGTCTTGGTAGAGCAGATGTGGGCTTTGGAATTCCAGAAGTTGGTCTAGGCACGGGAAGCTTGGACAGCCGAGGTATGGAGCTCATGCGCTTCTGTGAAGAATCCTCCATGATGAAGATGGTATGGTATAGGATGGTCGTGGCGTAGGTTTGTCCAAGGGAATAAGATGTAGGTTCCGTTGGTATTTTTAAAGAAAGGAATGCAAGATAGAGCCCAAGAGAGAAGAGAGTGAGACAAAGAAGGATGGACCGTTTTCTTTGTCCCTAAGGGGTCACTTCTGGGATCGGGGTTTGGGGACGAGAATGGATGGATAGTGGATGTTTTTTTTTTTGGTCCTAGCGTTGTCGGGTGGACGACCTACGGGACGGATGTGATGGCGGCGGGAACTAACGATGAGGCTGGCGAACAGACAAGTTACAGCAGTCAATGATACGAAGTTTGTCGAGTCAGTTCAGTCAATTTGTAGCACCACGAGAGAGGAGAATATTGAAGTTTAAAGA
This sequence comes from Fusarium transvaalense, assembly GCA_013623685.1. Lineage (NCBI taxonomy): Eukaryota > Fungi > Ascomycota > Sordariomycetes > Hypocreales > Nectriaceae > Fusarium > Fusarium transvaalense. The sequence goes on from JABFFG010000352.1 coordinate 46,801, forward strand.
GAAAGGATGCAAGACAAAAGAAAAAGAAACAATAAATCGAACTCTTTAACGACCCAACGACGTGACAGTTCTCGCTTAATGTCAAGGCTAATGTAAAGAAGAAATGATATCTCCAGGGGTTACATGCGAGGTACCGTCGTCCCGTCCATCTCTCTGGAGAAGATGGCTTCCAGAGGTTCCGTCCATCCAGTGAGACCCGATTGGTACCTACAAACTTTGGGGCTTCAGTGGGGACTGACCAGGGCTGCGGGCTTGCTGCGAACACACTAGATTGCGCTAAGACGTTGATGATGTTTAGTGGCTTTTAGGGACAGGGGTAGCTTCTATGGAGACGGGCTTGGCTTGGGTCTGTTGGTTGCTGTGACGAGTTATTCAGGAGTCGAGGGCCTGGGTATAGGCACAAGACTCTTTGTCTGTATTTGTCTAACATAGGTAGATATGCATGTTCTCATGATGCGAGCAACAAGTTCACGGGTATTATTGCCCGTGCCTATTAGTGGCTAAAGCGTCCATTAGGTACAGCCCGTCCCGTCCATCTCTTATCCCCCATACCATCCATCCAAAATAGCGTGGTAGCATAGCGTACCAACCCACTGTTAGTAGTGGTAACCAGGTACGGGGGAGGGAGCCTTTCCACCGGCGGGCTAATCCTAGTTGAGATTACCCCTGAAGGTCAGGTTCTTAATTCTGGGCTTGCCTGTTGGGTTGCATTGGGGCGCAGAAAGCCTCATTTTCTTTTCCTTTCTTTTCTCTTTGGCTCCGTTGCAAGTAAACAAAACAGAGACAATTGCATTGAACTGCACTCAGCCGTCTTCTTTTTTTGTTTGTAATACCTATAAATGACTGCGAAATGACGTGTACTTTTTCTAATGATAGAGACCGGATGATTTTTTGTTTTTATTATCTCCGGTATTGACATGGGTATGAGATGGACCCCTGAGCTTGCATGTGAGGCGCGACAAATAAGATATTCCGTCTCGGTATTCAATTGTCCAGTTTCCTTTTTTCTTTCTTCAGACATTTTTACGTTTCATGTTCGTTTATGCTATTTGGTGTTTAGCATGGATGATGCTGTCTGAAGTGTGGTTCTTTAGAGTCGATAGCATTTGTGTCTGTAGGTTGTTTGGTAGCAACCTTCAGCTACCCGAAACAGGGCTGTTGAATTATGAATTGGGCACAAACTGAAGACACAAAACTCAATAGTTCAGCCCCAGAAAACTCTTCTACAAACACTGCAGAAGCCCTTAAGCTTGTTATCTAGCGCAAGGGACATTGTTTCACGTCATGAATCACGCTTTGCTTCCAGTCCAATCGTCCGCCAAGTTTCATCTGGCAGATCAACAGTGGGGGCATCCAACGAGTCAGTGAATCAATCCTCACTGGAGTTGATGACGACGATGACGACGCAACATGGCCACGTCGATCTGTAGTGACTGGGTATTGTCGAAGCTATCTTGACGTTGATAGTCTGGGACTCTTCGTGTCTACCTCTTATGCTTTGTCTTGAGTGTTGTGAGTGGCTATTGAGCTGCGGTCGGCTTGCCTCCGGGTATCCCATCCGGGATCCTCCTTGATCAGTCGCCGACAGCTCCGGAAAAGTAGCCTCTTTCGGCATGCTGAAAGTCGTCTATATTGCAATCGGGAAGAAAGCCTCAAATTCATCAAGATATTATATTGGTCTAAGAAACTGGTTAGAGAACACTCCAGATTGATAGACCAATACCCTGTTCCAGGGAACCTAGTTGTCGCGAGCCGGAGCCGTTCTGTTGTATTTGGTGGCATTGGATCAGGCCCTACTACGCTCCCAAACTACTTTCCAGACTTTTTGTTGGCATTTCTCTCATGATTATTGTTAAAGCCCTAACGCCCGAGGCAAGGAGAAGGACGCGAAGTCAATCGATATATGGCGTGAACAGCCACACCACAGCTACTGTCGTCGTATTGTTGAGCCCCGTCAAACAACTAAGTCACGACAAAGTCTGCTGGAGTCACTTGATTCCCAATAGGTTTGGAGTTTGCAGTCAGTCATATTAAGTTTTGTTGCCGAGCCGACGAGCACAAAGCTCAACTAAGTTACTCTGTAGGCATCGTAGTATAATCTTTTATATACTCAACATTTGTAGATCTCTCACATTGTTCATGATGGCTCAGGGTGTATTCAGCAGCGTATTTCTTATCTATGTAACATTGATCTGTCTTCAAAGATTTGTTACTTATGGAGAAGTGGAAGGCTGTAGGGCGCAAGAATAAGAAGACCAAGTGTTGCCCTGAGAAGTCATAGACTGACTGAGTAGTTTCACCTTTCATGGTATTAGGTTCTCATATCATGGCGCCACCATACAGGCAGTATTTCACATCTTTATAGTTTATTAATTGGGATGAATTTGGTAAACTTTGAGTCTAAACAGCTGTGATATAAAGACACAATACCCAATCCTCATCCTCGATACCCTTTTCAATTCTTCCCCAAATCATCAACAACCCGCTTCCAACTCTCATCATGGCTCTCAAAACCTTTCATTGCTTTGGAAACCTCCCCCGGGAGCTGCGCTACCATATCTACCTCCTTGCCACACCACCTCGTGCAATACATCTCAAACAATTTCGGGTGATTTGCAATGAGTGGCAGCTAATCCACTATGAGGTCAGGGACTGGTACGACAAATCTGCGCGCATTTTATGTGGCTCGCCCCCAAGAATTCCCGCTCTCCTTCATACATGCAAAGAGTCTCGGGATGAACTGATCAAGCAAGGCTACGAACTAGCCTTCCGATCACCGACAAAAGGCCCACGAACGTGGTTCAATTACAAACGGGATGCCCTGTTCGTACCTCCTTGCCTAATTGCTGTGCGTTATGGGGGTTACTACGAGTACAGGGTACTTGATGGAACGTTCTTTTATTACCGTATGACCAAGGAAGACATGGAGAGAGTACGTTGGATAGTAGGATGGCCCGGGTGGTTTAAGCGTCTAGGGCCGTACGTAATCTTCGAGGGAAACCCACCAGTCCTTATGACGTCTCGTCAACTTCCATGGTGGAAATCAGCGATCGTGAGGATACGGGGGATGGCAAAGTTGCTCAGGCGATTGCCTAAACTGAAACGGAACACAAGGGCATATAGGGACATCGAGGGAAACCAACTACCCTTTCTGTCTACTGGACAACTTGCTTGGTGGAATCAAGCGATTGATTACAACTCGATAATGCTGCCGAGTTAGAGCGATCAACCGTAACACCTCAAAGTATCTCCAACAGTGTTCCAAAGATGCCCCGTCTTCCGTTTCAACGACTAGTCAACAAGCGGCTCTTCACCCCTTTCAACTCGCCAACGATTCGTCGCCTCCAAAGGTCCCGACAAGCCTTTAAACAACCAGCCCCATTTCTCAACAAATCCTTGCGACATTTCCCATCCCGAGATATCCCACGGTGGTGACCAAGCAATCATACCTCGTCTCTCCATCTCATCATCAGGATACCCTTCATACAGACCCCCGATACAATCCGCCCACAGATCATCCTCATCAAAGGTGCCAAGAGCACGAATCAAGTTATCTCTTCCTTCTGGGGAAGGAAATAAATCAACCCAATCTCCATGTGGCACTGTCTGTTGAAGAAGCGTCGGAAGAAGGGCTGCAGGAACAGATTCTGGGTTTGAAGGGTATGGAACTACGTGGATGATCTCTTCGTCGCACTCGAGAGGAGTGCAGAGAATTCCTGATATCAAGCTGCGGTTGACGGATAGAGCGCGGAGGGCATTATATTGAAGGAGTGTGATAAGATGGTCTGGACAGAGAGGGAAGATGATATTGGACTGATCGCTTTTTGCTTTATACCGCATTAGTGGGTTTCTGGAATTGTATAGTTGTTTGGCATGGGATGCGGAGACGCTTGACAAGAGTTCTTGTTTGATATCCCATAGATCAATTGTTGTCTCATTCTTGACAAGGGACGAGTGGTTCTTTTTTTCTTGGGCTTTGCGTTTTCCTGCCAGATTATTAGTCATGTAATATCAAAGCACTGCTAGGTACTCACTATATGCTCTCATGTTAAGCCTCGTTTGTGCCCTTCTTCGTGCTGCGGCGTCTTTTGTTCCTGTCCAGTCGTCTTCTTTGCTTATCGCCTATTCCCGGTAAGTAACTCCTAAACCCTGGACTAGTGATACGAACCTCAGCCAATTGTGGCATCGAAGTGAGCTCTATACATGATGACTTGGGAGCTTTTGACTCGTGCGTAGCCATTTATCGATATCTGATTTCGAGACTAATGATGATGAAAGAGGGGGAATTGCTTCGTTGTTGGTATCTCATGCAGTCTGCTCACTCACAGTTACCAAGCGAAGGATCACAAGAGGCGCAGACTATCGAGTCTCTTCATTGGTTGCTGCTACCTTTACCAACTTGACCAGGTTTAGCGTCATGCAAGCTGCTCACTCAACAGGGATCATCATGTTACCTGTTTGAGGATAACGCTTTGATATGCAAGTTGCTCACCTTGACATGGATGAGTTGAACTGTATGCAGGCTGCTCACAATTAGAAGAATAGGTAGGATACAATGTTACCACAAGTTTGAAGAATAGAGATATAAAGATGCTCATTACAGTCAACCTTTTCGAATTATCCAACTCATCAAACACACTCAACAAACACATTACTCAAACATCCTTGACTATACAATTATCTTCCCACCAACTCAACTCTATCTCTTCAACTTATACACTCCTCTCAACATGTCTTTCCATCCCGATAACCTACCCAACCTTAGTGGAAAGGTTTTCATCGTCACTGGCGGTAACGCTGGAATGTATGCAATCTTTCTATCTTTCCAACACGAAATTCCATATCACTAACTTTTCAAACAGGGGCTATTACACTGTCTTGCATCTCGCAGCCCATGGTGCCCACGTTTACATGTGCACTCGCTCCATCGAAAAAGGCACCACAGCCATCGAAGAAATCAAAAAGACATACCCATCAGCGAACATCGACCTTTTGCAAATGGATCTCATGGATCTCTCCAGCGTCGTTGCAGCTGCCAACCACTTTCTCACCCTTGAGACAGCTCTGCACGGCCTGGTTAACAATGCTGGTATCATGGCTACACCCTTTGACATGACAAAGGATGGGCACGAAGCTCAGTGGCAGACAAACTATCTTTCTCACTGGGTATTTACCGAGCATTTGCTTCCTCTGATGCAAAAGACTGCCAAGACGCTGCCGCCTGGAAATGTGAGAATTGTCAACCTCACTTCTTCAGGGCACATGAGCGCACCCAAGACGGGCATCAACTTTGATGACCTGACACTCAAGGACCAAGGTGTCTGGGAACGCTATGGTCAAGGTAAACTTGCCAACATTCTTCACACAAAGACCCTTCACAACAAATACGGTCCTGGCTCAGAGAACAAAGATGGTGAAATCTGGGTTACCTCTGTCCATCCTGGCCTGGTCGAAACAAACCTCACTACAACAGTTGACTCCGCAGAAAAGGGCATGTTGAACCTCATCTCCGCTCTGCGATGCTTCCGAATGTTGTGGACTGCCGACAAGGGTTCGTGGAACAGTCTTTACTGCGCAGCGAGCCCTGATATGAAAGCCGAGCAGAGTGGACAGTACCTTGAGATCTTTCATCGATTTGGTGAGCCTTGGTGGCAGAGTAGTGCTGCCAAGGATGAAGAGCTTGCGAAGAAGCTGGATGTTTGGACAAGGGAAACCATGAGCAAGGAAGGATGGGTTCAGTGAGGAGTTCTGAGTTTTTCATTGCTGAGCTATACAGGATATGGAGGATTTCTTACAAAGGAGTGGAATAATATTTAGATCTATATAAGGAGCTGTCCAACATCTATCAATCTCGAATTTACAACAGTTTAGAATAAAAAGTCCTTCCTATGAGTCAAAATCCCTGCTGTGCATACCCCCATCTCTACCAACCCTTCAATGAAACGATCCTAAAGAGAACCATGTTCTTAGCTCATCAAGACTCAGTGCTTGTGGTTATCTTCCAAAAGGGTCTCAAAAGCCTTGCGAGAGATGGTCCAAGTAGGTCCGTTAGGCATAGCACCAGGGCTTCGTGGGAATACCGACGCATCCACAACCCTCAGCTTGTCAACACCACGAACACGGAACCTCGAATCGACGCAAGAATCACCCTCATCAGGTCCAATAGCACAGGTCGAAGATGCATGATGACTGAAGGCCAAGTCCTGAATGCCCTGCCTCTCATTCTCTGGGTCGGGGCTCAGCTGCTTGTAGGGAATGCCAGTGGCATCAAAAGCCCGTCGCAGCATCGCAATACCTTCGGCAATAGCATCTAGATCGCGGCCGGCGGACTCGGAGAAGAAGTTGAAGTTAATGTTGGGCCTGATGCGGGGATCGGAGGAGTTGAGACGGACGGTTCCTGCGCTGTTGCTCGTTTGCATCTTGACAACTGCGTGCATCCAATACGAGGGGTCGATGGAGGAGAGCTCGCCTCTAGAGTAGCCGGGGTAGAAACCAGCGAGACCTGCCAGACCAAGGCCACTGAGGAACATGAGGTCGGAATCCTCGTCCCAGCTTTGGCTAGATCTCCAAAGAGCACCATAACCACTATCGCGGGCCGCGTACGGTCCAGAAGCATGGTCTCGCCACTGTACGAAGCAGGGATCTTCATCATCGTATGTAGCAGTGCAAGGGGACTCTGCGGGCTCGTACCAGTTCTCTTCAGCCTGCATCTGAACGGGGACCTCGTAGTTGTCGTGCAAGTTGGAGCCGACAGCGGGAAGGTCGACGACAACGGGGATATTCCAAGCCTCTAATTCCTCTCGGGGACCAATACCACTGAGCATGAGGATCTGAGGAGTGTTGAAAGCGCCACCGGAAACAATGACTTCATGCTTAGCATAAACCTGTTTTGTCTCACCAGTCTGCTCAGGGTCGTAGCGTCCGTCAGCAGAGTATAGCCCTTCACCGACCATGTACTCGACGCCATAAGCCTTGGGCTTCTCGCCGTGGCGGGATTGCTTGAGTAGAACCTTTGTGGCCAAGGAGTGGAAGCTGACCGTCAAGGGGTGTCCTGCATCGATGACCTCGTTGATGTAAATTCCAGCGCCACTTCGAGCAGCAGTGCTAGGATCAATCGCTGTAGGGGTGCTGTACAGGGCACCATCCTTGTAGCGGTCCGGATCAGCGCCGTTGAGGTCGCGGCGGAATAGCTCGACCATTTCGGCAGTATCTTCGACATCGATGCCCTCAGTTTGCTTGAACATTTGCTGGAACATGTTGGCAATGTTGGGAGAACCGAGTTGGATCGTAGCGTTGCTTAGATCGTTCTATATGGCTTGTGAGCGTGTTGGAGATCAGAAAGAATAGGATTACTTACCACGAGGTAGCCATCAAAGCCATGACCGGGAGTACCCTCTGGAACGTAGGTGCAGTTTTCAAGGTTCATCAGGTGTCGTCGCATATGTTCATGTCCCCAAGTTTCATCGCCAGTGAGATTCGCAATGTAATCCCATTCATTGTCAGGGGACCAGATAAAGTTCATGGCATTGACTTGCGCACTGCCTCCGAGCGTGGAACCACGAGGATAGTACAAGCCGGCGCTACCCTAATGTCAGATTGGGACTCCTAGTACTAGAGTGTTGTTACTTACGGCTTAGCTCCCTCTGGTGGATCGAGTCCAACATAGTAAGAGCCGTTGGTCTGGATATAAGTGTACTTTGGATCACGACGCGCTGCTTCGAAATCTTCGTAGTGATTGACGAAGAACTGCCAAGAATGACCTGGAGTCTCGGCAGCAGTCCTTGCACTAAAGAGTTGTCAATATGAGGAAGATTAAACAATCCATTGGATCCGAACTTACAGCAATGGGAATGACTCGGGAAGACTGGTGTGGTTATCACCTCCAGCTTCGATCAGAAAGACTGAGTGTCCCTCTTTTGCCAGATTGGCCCTTGATTTTGGTCAGCTAACCTGCAACATCTGACTGTTGATAGAAGTCAATACTCACGCAAGAGAACCACCTCCTGGACCAGACCCAACAATGACATAGTCATAAACGCTGGCGTTTGTAGCTGTCGCTGTAGAGCCAGCAGCCAAAGCAGCCGCAAAGGCCAACTTGATGGAACGGGAAACCATAATCGGTACAAAAGAAGTTTGAAAAGTTGTTGTTTGTCAGTGAGTATGCTGTTTGATGATTTTCTCTTTCAAAAATGACAAACATCTGGACTCTTATATACCGTTCAACTTCATTATTTCCGACCCCAAATTCATCTCTAAACTACAGGCATTTGATCGACCGCCAAAGTCAGCAAATTAACATACGTCCACGCAGATTCTATCCGTTCCGAAGCTATTCACATCTTGGCTTTCTTCACAGCCTCACAACCGCGTCACTTTGATTCACTCGACTACGTACGGTCAACAGGAGATAAACGATGGCGATAGGTGCCATGGAGCTCCGCGGACGTCTCCATGTCCAGCCACAATCAGAAACGCTGACGTGCCAAGATGTACTAACTCAGCTCTGCAGATCGTTGCTGTCTGGTCGAGGGGGTTGGAGAAAACACCGGATCTAAGCTTAGGATGCGGAAAATAAATAGGCTATAAGTGGGGTAATCATAGCATAAAGTGACAGTGTTATTTTGTTCTTTAGACAAATAGAGTCGAGTTTTCTGTAACCCCGAGGACTGGAGGCTTTCATGTAAGGCTTACGTTGTAAGCTGAGACACTGACCCCTACAGACCACGACAAGCATAAATAGAACATTAAAATGATTTAGGATATTAATTTTATGCCTTATTTTATTCTACCCAGCCCCATTGAGTCTCTGCCATAGGTGGGGAGTCATGTTGTCATCTTGATACCCGTAATTAACAATCACACATACCTATATCGGAACAACGATGATCCCCTGAAGCAATTACAGGAGAGCCAGAAGTCCAAAGGCAACTTATTTGATAGCATAGATTGATCTGAAGGGTCTAGACTTGACGGTATTGCACTATAGTTGTTGGCGAGTATCTCGGGGCATGGGTTAATCCGCACACTTCATGACAGTGACAAACACTTTAGCCCAACGTCTTGTCGTCTTGGCCCGCCTTTTTGTTCATAGTAGGCGAAGATCAACAGAGAATACTGAAGTGGTTTTGATACTTATCATCTCATCCTTTAATCTAAAAGGAGAGGAAGAATAGGTTCATCGTCGAGCAGCGAGGAAGAAAAATGAAGACAATATAATTGTTGAGGAGAATAGACTTGGATATGCCAGGCAGTGGAACTGAATACAATTAACAGGATAGAAAACTATTATCTCTTTGTTCCCAGTCAAGCGATGCCTAGTAACTACCTACTAGGCAGATATTCAAAATGTTTCTCGCATTGTAGCCTGAATCTCATGACTCAAACGGCAGCGCTTTCCAAATCAATAATGATTCAATGTACCCGCTTCGTATCGCTCTCTTTCCATTATCCTCACATGAATTATTGTGAAGACTTCTCTTTCCTTTTCTGCTCCACTTCAAAATCTTCTCATCTCCTCATTTCGAGGGTCCCCCAAGATTCCTTTTCTTTTCATCCCACCAAATCTTCGCGTCGCATACACAACCATCTGGGAATAGCCTCAGTCAAGGTAAGATTGTTTTTTTCTATCATATTTCTTAATATTATCATATATCCTCGAATCCCTTCGTTCTTTTTTGCTTCAGCTTGTTTGCCGCGGAAGCCTCACACTGCCTCACGCTGCCTCACGTTACAGCTACATTGCCATTTCTCTCTGTCTTCTGTTCCGTTTAGTGAACTGTTCCCTTGCGCCATCTCTAATCTTGACAAGCCATCCTTGCGGCTTTCCATCCGTTGTGCTTCTCCTCCTGAAATCCTGCGATCGTTGGCTAAAACTGCTCTAAAAGTTCCATCAGGCACCTTTGCCTCATTTGCCAACATGGCTTCCAACAACCCTTGGGTTTCACACACACTCGTGAAGCGAGAGCGATCTCCAGCCCTCGATCAGGTACCCGACGCTCCGACTCCAAAGCGCCAGGCCGATGAGACTTCTGGTGTCGCCTGCGCTCCGGTTGATTTTCCTTGGAGAACATGCGACGAGTTGGATGATGTGGAGCGTCTTAAAATCAAAGAGCAGGCCGTCATCCGAGCTGAAAAGTATTGCGATCGAATCCGAACGGTGCTTGGTGCTGTACTGAGCACCCCGAAAGACAGCCCAGAGGCGATCATGATGGGACTGAGAATCGTGAATCACTGGTGCGCAGAGCATGGTAAGTTTCACCTGACCAAATATTGCTTAGAAAAACGTTTGGCTTATTACCATGCAGACAAAGTTCGTAAGAAACACAAGGAACGACAGATCCTTGTCGGAGTCGAAGGGCCGACAGGAGCAGGTAAATCATCTTTCTTGGGATCGCTCCTCAAGATTCCAGAGCTCTTCCCATCCGGCCAAGAGTCTGCGGCAACGGCAGTCATTGGCAAGGCCTCTTGGAACTGGGTAGATGAGCCGGGGCGTGAGTTTCGCGCCGAAGTCTTCTTTCGGACAAAGGACGAGGTCGCGGAAGAACTTGTATCACTCTTGAAGGAACTGAATCACTGGTCTGGCCTTGTAGCTGGTCAAGTCGACGATAATGACGACGATGACGGCACAAAAGCTGACACTATAGCCATCGCAAGAAGTTTGATTGAGCATCAACTTCCTAGAGTCCAAGCTGTCTGGGGTATGGATGAGGATCAAGTACTCCGGCTTGCAAGAAAATGCCCCAGAGAGTCAACCTACAAAGAGGCAGCCGGAACAATATTTCTGAAGAACTTCACCGCCACTAAATTTCTCGTCAATGGCAAAACAGAGTTCAACGCGAGCACAGTAGAGAAGTTGTCAGAAGCTATCAAGCCATTTCTGGACTCCAGTCCCAGCGCTCATGGCGGCGGCAATCAGTTCTCTGCCTGGCCACTGGTCCAGGGTGTTCATATCTATGTCAGGGCCGACATTCTGAAACCTGGTATCACCCTTGTCGACCTTCCTGGGTGCGGAGATGCCGTTGAAAGTCGTTCCGAGGTCGCGCAGAAGGTTTCTCATACACTGGATGTACGAATGGTGGTAAGCCCCATCATCCGCGCGACGGATGAGAAGCAAGGTCAAGCTCTCATGCAGAATGGGTTCGATGAGGCACAGATGAGAATTCGCGGGAAGCTGGATGGTCGTGGTTTCTGTGTGATCGCTTCCAAGATGGACGACATGAAGGTTGACTCCTACATTCATGGGTGTGATGAGTTGGCCTACGACACCGAAGTTATTCAGAAACAGGATAAGCTTGCGGGCTTGAAGGATGAGAAGGCCGCGCTCAAGGCAACGCGCAAAGACCTGAAAGCGGCCAAGAAGCGAGCCGAAAGTCAAAAGAACAAAGCTTCAAAGGCATATGAGAAAGCGAAGACGAAGCACGAGGCGAATTTGACAAGTAGGTACTCCATCGCTTACATGTCAATTACTAACAATACACTACAGCTGATCCAAACGCAAGTGATGCACACTTGTTGACTCTTCTAGCACAGCGGGACGCACAGGCTGGGGCGTTCATTGATGCTGATAAAAGACTTGATGAGTGTGAGCTGCGTCAAACACAAATCGCTATCGAGATGAATTATACTCGTGACTGGATCCATCACCGAGCTATCCAGACTCGAAACGCTCGCGTGATGAAGCGCCTTCGTTCCGATTTCGCTATGAGACAGAGCAGGCTCGATCACGGCAAAACCTCTGAAAAGCCCCAAGCAGACACTGAGTATGTTCTTCCAATCCTCCCAGTCTCAACCAGAGCATTCTGGCAACTGGAGAACAACGAAACTCCCATGGCTGGGTTCCCCAACCAGACATATACCGGCATCCCTGCTGCGGAGAAGTGGCTCCATCGAGCCACATTGGCAAAACGGGAGAAACATCTGGACGAGACCCTGGATGGTTATCAGAACCTGATGACAATGATGCGCATCTACTCGGCAACAAGTGGACAGGATGGAGACTTTAACTTTACACGAACTGAAGTGGAGGATGCCCTGGCTCATACGCATGAGTTCTATACTCGGGTAAGCTTCGTTATGACTATTGAACGTTTTTTCGATCCTCTAACCAAGGGCTTTTAGAGGCTGTGTTCTAAACTGGCGGAGACTTGTAGCGAGATCTACAAGCTCGATCCTCTTGAGCACAAAGACCGTGCCAAGAAGAGGTTCATGCGTGAAGGCCAACGGATTGTGCAGAAATGGGCTTACAAGTACCCCGACATTGAGAATGATGTTGAGAAAATGCACTTTTGCACCTATGGTGCCAACATCAGACGTATGGGCGCTTCCTACAAAAGCATCACAAACGGAGTCACGTATACTTGGATTGAAAATCTGTCAGTACCTTGCTCACTACTTGTACTGGATTTTCGCTAACATGAATACATGAATAGAGCCGCACCCATTCTCAAGACACTCAGTCGGGACTGGGATCGCAAGATGAACAAACAGCTGCCACTCATCAAGAGGCCCATGATGTCGGATTACTCGAGACTTTTCACCGAGTACTTGAACGCGGTCCAGCGTGTCATCAACGAAAAAGTGCCCCCACTTGCAACTTGCTTTTCGAACATGCGACCAATCCTCGAAAATTCCCAGCGTGCTACCGAAACGCAGATTGGTGATGTGCTGGGAACACTTGCCGAGAAGGCGGCCATTGTCACCGTCAGTGCTGTTCAATACTTGCAGGATGAAATGAGACCAACATTCCGAATAGCCGAGGAGGATAGTGAGTGATTATATATGACTTGAATTCATAGTATGATTGGAACTGATTGTTTTTATAGGAGGTACTGGCTCTTATGCAAGGCGAAAAGAGACCATCCAAACAAAGATCAGGAACGATATCGGCTTCATGTGTGACGAGATGATCAACGACTTGTGAACGGTGTCGCCGAAAGAAAAGCCGAAGTACCAGCTCAACTGGAAAAGGTTGCAGCTGAGGGACCTCGCAACATCCAGCAGCAACTATCATTCCTGGTAAACAACCTTGCAGAGAACTGTTCCGCAGATCCTGTGATGAATGCCAAGAAGACTCACCTTCAGAACAATGTCCGTGCTCACATCGAAGGTTGGGAGGTGGCTTGGGCTCAGGAGGGGAACTACGAGAAGCACATTCTTGATCTGGATCTCGACATTCCAGACACTATTCCGGAACCAGTCATTGAAGAAGGCCATGATTCTGAAGACGAGGACATGGATGATGGTCTGGACGACAGCGATGATGGTCTGGACGACAGCGATGATGAGGACTGAGCCCGGCAAGTACTGGGTCAGATATGGATCATATGCAGATTTTGGACTTCGAGCTCATAAAGCTGGGGAGATGATGATACAGAGCACAAGGACACGGATCGGAGTTAACATTTGCTCTGAAATTTGCTAAGTAAGGATTGCGCGCAGGGATGATGATATTTGAAGACCACGATACCCCAATTACCCCCAGTTAGCCCAAATCACGCAAACATATACCTAAATTGAAATTGATATTCACAACTACAGTCACCATGGTAACTACCTCTGAGCAAAGTTTCATCATAGGAAGGGCATGATTGAAGAAAATGTAGGCCAGAGATTCCATGCACAACTAGAAGTGGCACATCAATCAATGTTTGATGGTCTCAAGGTTTACATGGTCAGTGACGAAGACCCCATATATTCGAGGTACTTCAGCAACTGTATGACCTAAGCCGGGTAGAAGACGATCGAGCAAGTCCTAGGTCGGGGGTGATCATGTCTTGTCATGTAATGTGTTGAATAAACAGAGGCTGACGTCTTGTTCGTGTGACGCCAACGTGAACACCTGAGCTCTAGGGTATAAAAAATGAATAACACAAGACCTTATTACGAAACAACCTAATTCAGGCCACAATATTCGTCTAATATGTTTTCAGCACCCAAACCTTCTGTCCTCCAAGGCCAACGTGTAAGTCGTCCAGGGTAGCGTCCCGTGAACATCAATCGCAGTTCAAATGATCCTTGCATGATTACCTAATATCCATGGCCCCACCTTAGTCATCCGATTTCTTTCCGCGCGACCCCCTGACAACTCTATACACGTCTCCTCAAGACTGCCGACATCATCGCAATCGACTCCCCGCGCTCGCTCCCGTCAACCTCACGTTCATTACTCAAACCGCCAAAATGACCCGCGCCCAGCAGACCATCTCTCTCGCCCTCCTCGTCTCCTCTGTACGTTTTGTTTTGTTTGACTGCCGACAGATTATTCGCCGATCCCTTGCTAACCTATTGTATAGCTCTACCTTGCTCTCTTCCTTGAGCTCATCCCTCTTCCTCCCCTGATCCAGGAGCAGATTGTCCCTGTGGTATGTTCAACCTTGACGAATTAATAATATGCGACCGAATTGATGTCCTGACATGTGGTGCTATAGCTTCCCTTCTGGGCTCTCGTGTCCTTCGGCGCATACCTCCTCTTCCGACTTGGCTTCGGCATCCTTACCTTCAACGACGTTCCCAACGCGCACAAGGAGCTTACGGCGGAAATCGAGCAGGCCAAGGTTGAGCTGCGACAGCTCGGCGTTACCGTCGACTAATTGACTACCGAACCAACGAGCACGATGCACTCGAGTCAATGATCTAAATGGCGATAGATGGGAAGAAAAGGGGGTTGGTTGCACTTTTTGGCTGTTGAGGCTCAATTACTCTAATCTACAATAATCTGGTATCTTGCTGGTGCGACCTGCGCAAAAAGAACTCCCTTGACATCACAAGCCAATGCATTCATAAATTGCCATCTATCCCGACTCTATATCATGATTGCTCTCCGGCAATGAGCGCTACAATCGTTCGTACAGCTGTTTCTGTGTCCTCTTGACCATGTACAAGTTCTTCGAAAAGCTTGGGGATCTTGCCAAGTACTCCTCGTTCGTCTGTTTGATGCCCTGTAATGTTTCGTTAGTAAAGGGTCGATATGTGATGATAGTTGCGTACTTACATTTGCCTGGGGCACCGACGAGGACGGAAAGCTTCGTTTGTGCTTCTCCCGTCCAGTCGAATTCCACCTTCCAATTAAATCGTATAGCGGCGCTCGATTCCTCTGCATCGCTGTACGGTATAGCGACATCAAAGTATTGCTGACCCATGTAGCGGAGAAGGTCGGCCTTTTTAACAGACTCTACTCGTGCTGGCTCGTCCATATCCTCATCCCCATCATCGTCCTTTCTGCGTCTTGACTTCCTTGTGCGCATCTGCGTTGTCACCTCTGATACACCATCTTTGGTACCCAAGCTTTGCTCCAATTGACACCAAAAGCCCGCCCTCTCAACAGCAATGCGGAGCCACTCGCTCATCGCCCATGACAAGATGCCCACATTGCGCTGCATTGAACGATTGCAGTCGCCTGTGCAGATCTTCTGAACGAAAGGGCCAAGCTCAGGCTTCGCAGCGGGTTCCAAAGTCGTGACGTTGAGATTGAGGACTGAAAGTTGAAGAGGGTTGACAGTCATATCCACCTTTGCTGTGAAGATTCCAGGAATTTCGCGCGATCGAAGGACAATGGAGTGAAGCTGTCTGAGAGGCTGATCGTCGGTTTCCGGCAGAATTGAGATAGTAGAAGATGCTGTGAACGGCGTAAAGAGCTGAAGATAAGGAAGTTCTTCGTCTGCTGTCATTGGAACAGGGTAATGCGACTTGATGTAGGCCAGCTTATCCTCCACAGGCGCAGAGGGTGCTGGAGCGATGGCCTTTCCGAATGGGAGGAGAGCTGTAGGTTTCAAAGCTGCTTGTAACAACTGCTGTGTCGATGTTTGACTTGGCTCTGCATCCCCGTCCATGAGATGGCGTTGGATGAGGTCAATTACTTCATTTTGGTCCACAGGCGCAAGAACGCGACCAGACTCTTGCATCGCCCGGATCCGCTCATTCTCCCTTCGAGCAACTTCAAGGTCCTTCTGTAACGACTCGATTTCCTTCTGGATCCTCTCCCGTTCCTTCTTTTTCTCTGCATCTGGATCAAAAGGTCGCGGTTGTCTGGGACCAGAAGCAGATGTCGTTGCTGGCTTTCTCTCTTGAGAAGCTGATGCGGCATGATTAAAGTTCTTCTTTGGCTTCTCAAATCGCCGTGATGGTGGTTTTGCGAGCGGCGAATCATGCTGTTGCGATGCCTCGCGGAACCTAACTGGGCTATTCTGAAAGCTCTTGCGTGGTCCGTTGTCTAGTGCTGGTAGTCTGGGCACAGGTTGTGATACTGCTGGGGCTTTATTTCGAGAGGTTTGTTGGGTTAGCGACGGTATTCTAGGTGGCGGCATGGAAGCTGGTGGAGGTGAGGGAGAGAAATCTGGCAAAGGCGGCGGCGGGCTTGGGGAGTCTCGACCCGGTTCAGCAGTGATGTCCGGTTCTGACACTGGCTCCGATACTGGTTCTGATTGAGGTTCCTGCTGGGCCTCTGATTGGGGCCCGGTCCGTTGTTCTGAAGCCAGAGCGGGAGAAGACTGGGCAGGAGATGGTGATCTGATCTCAGACGATGACCGGGGCGGAAGCTGAATATTGAGTGAAGAGAACGAGCGAGCCGGCGAAGGACTTGCAACAGGTGAGGTAGACCTGGCTATGGATGGTTCCTCTGGTGGCGCAGGTTCCTCTGACGGGACAGATTCTGATTCTACTACCTGTTCGTCTGTAGGCCGTCCAATCTGGGGTTCTGGCATAGAAGCTGGTAGAGCAGGAGGCGAAGAAGCCTGTACTGCTGGTGGTAAATCTGGTTCGGGCATTGAAGCAGGCGGCGCAATATCCCTATGTAATCCAACTGGTGGCGATCTTCTCAATCCTCCACGACGGAAAGGATCAACAGGCGGCTCATCAATATCCATCCGTACTCCAGCTGGTGGTGATCTTCTCAAGCCTCCACCGCGAAATGGATTAAAGCCATCTTCCACCGACGCGGGCGCAGCAATTGGCTGCGGTCTGGCCTTCGAGGGTGACCGTCTGGCAGGAGACGCCATACCACCCGTCACATGCTTAAAAGATCCTGAAGCTGGCGTCGCCTCACCAGGTCGCGTTGGCGTAGGAGCATCACTAACGATCCGACTTGTTGCCAAACGCGCTGCGAGAGCTTCTGAAGGACTGTCAAAAGTAAATTGCGCCGAGCGTCGAGCGCTGGGTAGTTTTTCTGGCGATCTTGATCTTCTTCGCTCAAATGCTTCTGGGTGATGCCTTGACATGCTTGCTTTAGTTGGTGATGCATAAGATGGGCGTCTTCTTCGAGATGACGCGGGTTCCTCAGTGGGTGGCGATGTACGCCGTCTCTTTGGCGCAGATTCCTCCATATTCGTAAATTATTAATGAGTGTGATGTATTATGGTCTTTTTCATTTCCTGAATTTTTAAAAGCCGTTTTCAGTCATTTGTCGTTAATTGGTGTTTGTCGTATTGGTACTTGTTTACTTGAACGGACCCCGTCGCGTCTCTCACTGAAAGTGGGCTTCACCGCTTTCCGAAAGTGGAAAGCCATTAAGTCGGTTTGATGTTTCAGAATGCTGAGTAAGCAGACTTGAACTCAAGATTGCTTGGATGGGTAAGTACAAGCAAGACACCCACTAGGTATGTTGGATGGAACTTACTTTAATCACAAGTCACACAAATTGAACAATACAAAAGCCTCTACAATAGTTTTCAAAACAGCCTTACTGAGTCCTGCACCAAACATATCTTCTCAGAAGCGACAAGACTTGGCCTAAAATGTCCGGATAGAACCCCATTAATCAGTCATGGCCTGGCAGTCGGGAACTCCCCGTCAGGCACAGGCAATTCGAACCACGGCCGGCCTCCCCTCCTTTATCAGCAGCTCAATTCTTCCATGCCTTTGACGAAATATTTAGAATGGCCGGAGCCAACGTTCCCAGAACAGTGTTCATGGGACACAACCAAGAGTTCTGTGTATCCCTTATCATGGAGGATGCTACCAAGCTGGCACCGATGAAGCAAAAGTCATACTCCTGGATGCCATATCCACGGGCCAGGGCTGTTCAGTATTGGCACTACGTCAAGATTCGCAAGTCTCAGGACGAGTTCACAGACGTCCCACGACGCAGGGTGTGTTTCTTTCAGGTATCAACCGAGCTGGGCGCGTTGTTGCCTAACTACATGATCTGCCAGATTATCAGGCCACATGTGTACAATCCTCTTGCCCTGAATGGAGAGCAGGAACCGGAGGCTAACGATGCTCAGCATAATGGACAGGCGTTGCTGTTCCCGCGAGATAAGGGTGTCAGGGAATGGCTTCAAATGTTTGAAGAGGATAGAGAGATGGAACGCGAGGAAGAGCAAAGAGCTTTGGCAGAGCATAGAGCTTTGGAAGTGCAAAGAGCTTTGGAAGAGCAAAGAGCTTTGGAAGAGTATAGAGCTTTGGTAGGGAAAAGAGGCTTGGGAGAGCAAAGAGGCGTTGAAGAGCGATGAGGATCGACTGGATGAGGAACATCAGAATACTAGTCATTCTATTTACGGAGAAAAGATGTCGATTGACCTTTCTTCCAAACACTCTCTTGGCACTTGAGACCTAAGATACAAAGGTAAATAAACATGGAAGAGTCTTCTTTAGGTGAGATGACTGAATTAATGTCGTCTCTTATGCTTGTAATTGCATATACTATACTTTAATTATCGGCGACTTCCGATATTTTGGTGGATCCTCCCCTCGATAGGTTGTGGGGACCAACCACTACCATTACTGCCTTCCTTCCCTGTCTTGCCTGCCATGGAAAAAAAATTGCCTGAAGATCCATCCCCCGCGGTTGCCTCGGCCCTATTTTATTTTTTTTCTTTCCTCTCTTTTTTTTTTCTTGGGCATTAATACTCCTCTTCATCTGTCCCCGTCGCGCCATTTTCGTCTCTTTTATATACTTTGTATATTCTGATTCTCTTTTTATCTCGCGACGATCTATTTATCACCGTCAAATACAAATTCCAATACCGTCAAAATGGTCGAGAAGCTCTACGTCACATACAACGATGTAAGTTTTAAGGACTGCCACTACCCCGCCACCCCGCCTTGATGATGAGGACCGTGATGCGCATCATAACAAAGTGTCCGACTCGATGCGACAATGCTACCAGATGCAAGGAAACATGTCTTGTTTGTCGCTCGAGGCTCTTCTTCGTACACTCGCGACATCTGCTACCTAATCATGGCACAAAACATGATGAACTCTGTCGCTAACATGACCCCTCCAGGTGCACAAGATGTGCCAGAAGTCCGCTGAGAAGCTTCTCTCCGACTTCCAGCCCCAGCTTCTGATCGCCATCGGTGGTGGTGGTTACGTCCCTGCTCGAATCCTCCGATCTTTCCTTAAGAAGGGTGGCGCTCCCAACATCCCCATTCAGGCCATCGGTCTCTCCCTCTACGAGTCTCTTGGCAACGATGAAGTCGAGGCCCCCGGTACCAAGGTCACCCGAACACAGTGGCTCGACCTGACCGCTCTCGGCGAGATGGAGAACCTTGTCGGAAAGCGAATCCTCATCGTCGATGAGGTCGACGACACCCGAACAACCCTCGAGTACGCCGTCAAGGAGCTCGAGAAGGACGTCGAGATCGCCCGCCAGCGCATGGGTGGTACCGCCCCCAAGACCGAGTTCAGCATCTTTGTCCTCCACGTACGTAACACAACGATCAAGCTGCAGATCATTTCTAATCTTTTTGTAGAACAAGGACAAGCCCAAGAAGGGAAAGCTTCCCGAGGAGATGCTCGCCACCCGTTACTCCGCTGCCGAGACCGTTGGCGACGTCTGGATCAACTACCCCTGGGAGGCCATCGATATCGACGAGCATGACAGGAACGCTAGCCTGCAGACCAAGAGCAACTAAATGTATCATGAGAATTTGGAGTTGGGAAAATGGCGCACAGATTTAATGCGAGATATCATATAAACATACATGATGAATGAGAATTCCCGGGCTATCAGCTCGAAAGACCAATTCCTTTTGCTATCTCCCTAAACAAGCGCACACTACACTATAAAACTTGCAACAAAACGAGATTTGTAAGTCAATGAACTGTCCCAAGCACTTCGATGATGGCAACCCATCGCAGATCTTCCTACTTGCACCACTTATACTCTAGCTTCTCTTCCGTCCTTATATTTTGCATAGGTATACGGGAGGCGCCATCATACAAGTCAAATAATCCATCACGTCAGTAGGCGAAAACTTGAAATTCGGTTTCATGTTGCGCAAGAGCTTGCGGCTTGTAAGCACGTAGGTGCTCTTGAAAGCCAACCATACAGATTTGACAGCTCGAGCTCGTTCCGATCTCTCAGGTTTGAATGCGTATGGCGATTTTGGCAACGCAGGATTGTCAGCAAGAGCTTTTGCCAGCTTGCGTTCGGTATAGGGGCCGATACTGAAGGGCTTGCAATGAGCAAAGTTGGTTACCCACATGACTACCTTGCGTTTCTGATGGTGCATGCCAAACTGAAACTCGACACCAGCCCCGTCGTATTGGCACTTGCAGTGGATGATTGCAAAGAAAACGCCCATCTGCTTGGCCCTGACAATCATTTGATCAATAGGTTGTGCTCGCAAGAGCTGGTCAAAGTAGACAGGGCGGGACAACTTTGTACTCTTGGCTTCGTCGGGGGGTGACATTTCACCCAAGCGTACGTAAAGTCTGGCGTTTTCCAGGTCCGGGTTGCTGAGCATGGACTCTCTGATGCTGGTGTCGCAAAATGTATTGACGAGAGCGCGTATGTAATGCGGATGTAGCGGTGGAATGAACCTCATCGCGAAGCCAACAACCGAATCACTATATTTATCGGCCGTGAACAGATCACCGTCTCTCTGGGCAATCCTGAATTGGACCGACGGGACCAACGGACGTTTCAGACCTCTCAGGTCTTCCCAAATCGTGTCCCAGTAATCAGATTCCTTTATTGCGAAAGGCCACCACGAATACAGAGCCCAGTATATATCCTTCTGAACCTTGTATTCGGTCAAGATCTCTTGGTGGGCGCCGGTGACTTTGACAGCATATTTCTGTCGGTCTCCCTCCAACATATATGTACCAAACTCGGCCTTGGACGTTGGTGCTTTGAGCTGCTGCTGTATTGCGTTGTCTAGTTTGATCAACTGCGTGTCCATGTGCATTTCGTCGTCGGTATGGTTTCCCATCTTGTCTTTGCCTATTGATTGTGAGCTTATCTAAAGATGTCGATGGGTGCTGTGAGAGCGAAAGATATCTGCTTGGACTCAGATTGCTCGGGAGAAGAAGAAGTTGAAGATAATTTCGAAAGTAGGAAAAAGCATGGCTGGTCTGGCGATCGTCTTGTTTTATAATCTCAATTAAAAAACTTAATCACCTCTGACTCCAGGAATAGACTTCTTGGTCATTATCTCCTAGGAAGCTTTTAACTCTATTTATCCTTAACCTCCTTGAGGGTATAAAGTATCTTGGACTAGAAAGCATAAGAGATGAAGTTAACACTAATTATAGAAGGGATGAAACCTTTTGGCTATTTTGACCCCTGTTGGACCCGCCATGAGGCTATTTACCTTCTGTATCCTAAACTTAGGTCTTGATCTACCTACCTCCTCGGGCTCAGGATCATCCTCCTCATCGTCGGTGTCCCAATCGCAATCATAGGGCAGCGCGACTGTGCCGACGCGAGCTGTCAGCTTGGACTTGCTCGGGCACCTTCCCACAAGCAAAAGACTCGTTGGTGACCATCAGGAGTGCACCCTTCGGACCTCATCTGGGGCGTACCGGCCGCCGCCGCCCATCGAGATATCCGCATGCAGAGCGGGTACCTTTCTTGCTGTAGTGGTATCATCGCTAGCAGCCTTCTGGGCAGTCTTATGGCTTGGCTTGGTATATTTGTAAGGTGTCTCTTGTACAACTGTATGCCTTGCTGCTGGGTGAACTTGACAGTCTAGGAGTGGAGACTTAGCATCGACCTTGTAGAGAAGTAGACTGAGATACATCTTGTCTTTCTCGAAATGCTTTGAGTCTATAGCCTCATTCTTATTGAAAAACTCCACAAACGCCGCCATCAGCTTCCTCATCTTGGGAGACGCTCGAGCTGGCTCGATAGATTATGTTGTGCTTCTTGGAGAACGACGTCTTGCCAGGGGACCACGACATAGCGTACTTGAGACACTTGATGCATGCCTTCATCTGTACAAAGAGAGCCTTTTCTCTTGCCCCATACTGCGGGTGCGAGGCACTCAGGAGTCTTTGTCAGAGAGGTCAATATGTCGCTTCGGGAACTCCTGCCTGGGCCCTGACGATGAAAGGTGGGGTGGAGTGGGATGACTAACCGATATGTAGAAAGACAGTATATAAGGGGTCGGACTGAGTTGGCAGTTTTTGATTGAGGGACAAGGTAATGTAGAGAACTCGTTCACAGAGTGTTTGTTGAAGTTTAGACTGGGAGGGTGAATAGAGTCACGGTGGCAAACACCAAAAGGAAGATCATGGCTTTGAGAGGATGACAAACATAGAAAGTGATTTATGAAATTACAAATGCTGTGTTTGCATGGTTACTCTTCCCCAAAGGATAGGCCATATCGCTGCTAGTTTGTTAGTGAATCCATACGGAAAGACGAGACCTCTATACTGACATTCTCAGCCCCTTAGAAATGATTGAACATGCGTAGATCAGTGTATTATAAGCTGCCCCTCTCCTTAGACATAGGTATGTCGCCGTGGCGTTGCTATGGAATTCGAGCTGGGAACGTTGAGAGCTCGCAGCCCGCTTGGGGCAGTTCATGATAGCCTCTGCCCCTCGAAAGCAGCGTTTGCACAACGAAATGATGTTTGTATACCTGCGTAGGCAGCCATTGTTTTTGAATCGCATACCGACTAGCAGTTCTAGCTTGTAAAAATAAATATTTCGTGATCTTGTAATTCTTCTTCTTCTTCCTCTTATCTTACTTTCAAGCTTCACACCACCAACTGTATGTGCCCCCTTTGAGTACCTTCTTAACATGAATCACAAGATGCTACAACTTCCCCAATATGATCTCGCTAACTCGCTGGTAGTTCGCGCCGTTTTCCTAATCGATTGCGCCGCTGCTGTCGCCCATCATGTACGTCTCTTTATTTCTTTCACTTTATCGTTCTTGGAGTTGTCTTGCAGTGTCTCCAAATCCTCCTTTCTCCTTCACCAACACCCTGCAGCTTCGCAGTTAACTCTCATAGGCCTTCCGAAAAGAAGTGTTGTACTGAATGCCTCTGTTATGCTCCGAAATGGACTCCATGCAATGAGCCCATTCCTGCCTGTGTGCCTGTCGACTGTAAGAGACATCGCTGCGACGTCGCGGGCTGCACTAACACCAGCTTAGCATCGCACCCCGACAGTTGCAGCCGCTGTTATGACCTTGGAAAGAATTGTGTCGCTGTAAGTATATTTCTCCCTTATCAGGCTACCTACCTAATTGCGATCTCGCTACTAACCCTTTCAGGGTTCCCCCGAAGTGGGTGCGGCTTTCGATGCCCTTGTCAAGCACAGCTTGGAGAAACGCAATTATTCTGTTGAAGTCTACACCAGCAGCCGCGTATGTATTATCTATGTCGCTACTAGATGGTGGCTCGTTCGATGCTAACCTTATGCTCTAGACCACCCAGGCCCTCAAGCAACAAGCCTTGGATGCTCTCCGTGCCTGCAGCGCCGCTATGGAAGAGAAGAGAGCCGCTGCCACGCAGCGAGCCTTTGAAGAAAGGCAAGACCACCTTGTCCGTGTAAGTTCACAGATTTTAGCGACCTTGGTCGACATCAGCAACTCGCTCGCCCGTATTGCGCAGTATGGAACTCCCGCACGAGCTCCTGGCGAACTCGTCGCCTATGGTTCGGCTGCTGTGAATGGAGGGACTATCCCGCAGCTAGTTCGCGAGGGCCCCGTCACTATGCCTGAGGACTGCAAGTGGGATGGTAACAGTTCTGAGGAAGACGCTCATATGGAATAGGGGGTGATGAGAGTGTGGCGAGTTTGCAGTGAGTGATTAAGTGGCTAGGTGATGGATTGAGTGGTAGTTTCATGATTGATACTCAGTGGGCTGAGTCTTCCAAGATACACACTCACCAATGAATAACCATTCTCTCAAGTATTACCTCAACGCAACTGATCTGTCATTATTCGTGCGACAACTACTACATGCTATCACTTGTCAAGCTGGCGAAATCCCATAACCAGGCCATTCCCTTCATCCCTCTCAACACCATTACCAATAACAATCCCATTCGGCCGTCTCTCAAGAGTCAGAAGACTCTTTCCGACGGCATTATAATCCCCAAAGAACGCATGAGCGCGGACATCATTGCCAGAAGTCAACCCATGACCCAGCGTAACTCCCCACATGTCTCCAACACGAATAGCATGAGCAGCGACATTAGTATCGCGCTCTAAAAGGATTGAGTAGATGCATCCGGTGTACATCACGACAGCGGTGGATTCGTTGGCGGGGAAATCCCAGCGCTTGCTATCCGAGGAGATAGGATGCCATGGTGTCACGAGCACATCACCCACGCGACAGAGAACCTCTTGTTCGACGGGGGTCTTGAGGACCATGGCCACTCGTCGTGAACCGCGGGGTGTACGGACCTTCATTCCGCGACGGATCTTCCTCATTTGTACGATACGGCCAGAAGCCAGAGTTACCTCTGTAGATGCTGCGAAGCAGACGCCAGAGCTGTTGCGGTATGCACTCATGCTCACGGGTACACTGCTCACGCTTGTGCGATAACCTCCCCTACTACTCGACCGAGGAACGCACGAAGGTTCAGGGACGGGCAGGTCATCAAAGACTTGATCCAGAGAGTCTCGACAGGATATGAACAGCGGACTATCTTTTCCGTACTGAAGCGGTCCAGGGTCCTTGAACGAGTTGCACACCTGGCGAGTATGTGCGTTGAGCAAAGAAGGGAGGAAATGACATCCCCATTTGTGGAAGTACTCTTTGCTCTCAATAGCCATGGCGACTTGACCTTTAGGTTCCTCAACTGAGATATCCTGCATGAGCGACTTGTTCTTCTCGTCATCAAAGTCCTTTGCGGGGAGAGTCCCGATTAAAGTCTTTAGCTCATCGAACTTGTGCTTCATGTCGCTTGTGACTGAACGTTCGCCATCAAGTTGAATCATAAACATGGTTGAGATAAAGTTGCATATGAGGGATCTGGACTCATGGTAGGCGACTTCTGAAGCGGAGATGTCACTGTATTCAAGAACACTGCGTTGTGCAGTGGCCATGGGAATAAAGGCAGCATCCTTGGACATCATGGCTTCGAGAACCTTGCGACTCTTAAGGCAGTTCCCAGGCTTGACGTATGTCAAGTAAGCTTCGACAACAGAACGATTAGGATCTTGTTGGTGAAGAAACTCCAACTCCTTGGCATTCTTGAGCTCGAGAAAGATGTCGCGCGATTGACCAAATTGCAAGTTTCCCAACGTCAAAGTCAGCTCCGCCACGCTGTCTTCAGAATCATCAGCAAACTCGACAGGTTTATGTTCCACTGACGGACCCGTGGTCTCGTACAGCTCCAAGGGTTTGGAGTAGGTAAGCTTCAGTATAGCGCGTGTTGCGAAGGTGCTCTGCAGATTCGCGACAGCGTGGACAAAGACAGTTCCGATCATACCGGCGTCGGGAATGAAAGCGTAGTTACCGCCGCCAATCTCGGCGATGGACTTGAGAAGACCTGATCTGAGGCTATATCCGAAGCCGAAGGTGTGGATCGATGCTGGGAGCGGGCTCATGCCGCGAATCTTGGGAACGAAGCCGGCTGCAGGGTTCCTAGCAGATGTTAGCATGGGATACTTGAGGACTGAGATGATAAGGACTTACATGTGGTTGGGCATACCATCGGTGAGAATCATAATGGCAGGGACATTGGTAGAAGACTCCGCCGTCTTGAATTGCTTGATAGCCTCAAGCAGACCCTGCCAAAGATTAGTCGCATCAAGAGGCTGCATGCTCTTGACATTCTTGATAGCGCGATCCTTGTTTTCTTTGTTCATAGGCAACAGAGGCTGCAAGATCCTTGCCTTAGATGCAAAAGTGACGATACTAAGACGGTCGTTCTCATCCATGGTCTCAATGATAGTACGTGCAGCATGTTTGGTAAGATCGAGAACAGACAACCCAGCGCTTTCTGCATCCTCTCCAGGCACGGGGGCTGGCTGACCCATACTACCTGATACATCGATGACTAGAACGATATCGCAAGGGACATGGGGGATCTTGACGGAGGGTTCCCTGGGAGTCTCTATTTTGACTAAGAGGCCGTTTCTGCTGGGTACTGGCTCTAGACGGATAGTTGCATCTTTGTCTGAGATGCTGGTGGTGTTCTTTTCGTCGTTTTCAGGGTCGATGGGGGTTTGTTCATTCTTGATGGTGTTTTTCGAACCACTGACAAGACTGCTGAAAATAGGTACTCTCTGGGGCTGCGTGTTAGTTGGGGTTGGTATATGACAGGTGATGGAGCTTCCATACCACCATGATGTGCTATTAATTCCGTCCCAAGCGGACTGTCACTGTAAAGAATTAAAGTAAATTAAAAAGTACCAGTCAAGATGATATGACAGAAGAAAAGAGAGAACTAGAACAGCTTTAAATGCCATCTCCAAGTAAGTGAAAGCCAAAGTCCTATCAAAGGATCCATTAATCTGACATGGAGCCTAGAACAGAACAGACAGTCAGACCGATTTTTAGTAGTGAATCCTAACTAACACTAACAATCCATGCCAAGATAGGATTGCTAGTCATACCATACTGGGCTGTGCGCCGCAATGACAATTTCCCCAAAGGAGGTACCTAGTCAGCACAAATTGAATTGTATCTAAGCCATGTCGTGTCGCTAAATGACCCATTTTGGTTCAAGGCATCTGTTAAGGCTGATTCTTGTGTGGGTGTTTCGCCGCATATAAACGGAGTCTAGCCAATCTGCCCAAGACTCTGCCTTAAAGCGGGGGAGAGTGACAAACTAGAAACGCTGACAGGTAAATTCCGATTGTTTGGTAACGATGAGTGAAGTATGGATGGTAAAACATGCCTGATTCGTATTTGTGGTATGTTTCATCCATTCATCCGTTCATCCATTTATTTGTTGTGTCAATCATTTATTGAGATGAGAATGGAACTGGACAAGGCAGACACAGGGATAACAAAGAAAAGACCGACCTTATACTCAGGATGCAATAAAATAATCCCATGATCGTAAGCAGGATAAATTGCTACATTTCATTTTCAATAATAATAGTAATCAGTCTTCTGCCGTTGCCTGATCTGGCTGACTGAACCTCTGAGGCTTCCAGTGGTTTGATACAGTGAGTTACAGGGAATGATTTTGGAGGCTTGAGATCTGGGGTGACAGAAATCTAGACACTCGAGCTCTGGGCACAGAAAATAAGCAGCTCAAGAGCCGGTTCTTAATAGGGTAGCATGACTGAGGTATTTTGTCGCTTATTCAGTTGGTGTCACATCTTTTTTCAACCAATAATTGCAGATCCGTCCCCTGTTTTAAATCCACCGATGACGTCCGAGGCAAAAATGACGGACTTCCGAACCCTCAACACCAACTTTCTCGGCTCCGGCGCTTTCCATTACCAACACAACTTCTTCACTTTTTCAACAACCACTTTCTCCGCCCCTCACATACGCGAAACTTACCTCATTGCAATTATACATATACAACAATCGTAGGCGACTGACTTTACAACATGTCATTCTCAATATCGACAAGATTACTACCGAGGTTACGGCCATTACTATCCTCCACCACCACATCACGAACCATTGTCAGCGCCGCACCGAGAACAACACCAGAGCAATGGCCACAGCACAGCCCGTTGGGTCCATACTACGAAACCATTCTCAAAAGTCCATCGACACAACCCGTCGATAAACCAGAACTACCACCAAAGTCAGCAGACGAGAGCGTTCAAGAGGAATTCCCCACCATACAAGCTACACAGACACCACAAGAGAAAGCTCGCTTAGTTTTCGGGTCGCGCGTCCTAGGAGAAGCAGAAAAAGACGAAAGATTAGCCGCGCGAAAAGCCAAAGCGACAAACATTGCAGGCGTGCTCGTGCCGCCCAAGCCAACGGAGCCGGATAACTGCTGCATGAGCGGGTGCGTCAACTGCGTGTACGATCAATATCGCGATGAGTTGGAGGAGTGGCAGCTCAAGAATGCAGAAGCTCAAGCAGCGCTGCGCAAGGTGGAAGGGTCTGTAGATTCGGACGGTGGAGGATCAGAGTCAAATTGGGCTGCGCCTTCGGTTGGGGAAGCAAAGATTGCAAAGGACTTTTGGGATGATGAGTTATATGCAAATCTGCCCGTGGGTATTCGGGAGTTTATGAAGACGGAGAAACAACTCAAGGTTAAACATGAAAGCGAGGGTTCTAAGGAAAGCTGAGCGAAAGACAAGAGCTATGCTTTGGACAAAGACAAGGTTGTGTAGAGGATTACTCCGATGGATTGCATGATTTGAGATGGAAGTTTATATATACCCCATGCATTTCTTTACGGGGTGGATAGAGTGGACGATTATGTTAGATGATAGACTGATACACTTCAAGGAAGAAACGGTTTTGTTCCAATTTATACAAGTCTTTCTTTCGTCTATCCCATTCTATTGAATCTTTGTCCCAGATCCGCCAAGTACCAGCCTTGGCCAATTTTTACCCAAACTCCTCTAAACCAGTCATACCAACATTTCTCCAAACTCCTGTAAATGCCATAAACCGTTCGTTAGACTCGTCAACACCATACACCCGCACCATTCTAGTAAACACGGCATCTCTTGGACATCTTCTCTCCCTCCTCCCCATTATCCAGATCATTCTCATTCCATCCCCTCTTAGACCTCTGACTCTCCTCATCAGACTCATCATCTGAAATAGAAATACGAAGAAACTCCCCGGCAGGTGGTCTCTCATATCCAGTAAATTTATCCGTGAAAAAGAAACCCTCCTCCATAAAGTCATACGGAAGAGAAGAAATCGGAACAGGAACGTTCGCATTCTCCTTGTGAGGAGAGATAGTCTTGGGACTCACAGGCGGTGACTCGATGAGTGTAGCTGGTCGATCCCAGTGGATATCCTCCCAGGAGATAATAGGCTCTTCCCCGTAGGGAATCGCCCAAGGAGGTGTTCTGGGTGCTGGAGATGTGCAAGACTGTGGCCCTTCAATTTGGGATGAAGTAGACCCGCAAGCCACTTGCATGGAATAGTAGTGGCTGGCCTCGGCGTAGTGTCGAAGGGGCAGTGAATTACGTCGCGCTGCAAAGATGCCTTCCCAGTCACCAGGCCAAGGCTGGTTGGCTGCCTCGACTCGTTGAATAAGCTCGGGGTTGTATCCCTGGGGAGGAGCGGGAGAGCGCCAGAGACGATCGACAGTTGTAGGCGTCGAAGGGTTGTCCCGGTGGGCGTAGTAAGGATGCCAGCGAAGGATTTCGTCCTGACACTGGTAGTTCTCGAGGAAAGCGAATGGAATACCCAGAAATTGGGGGAATTCTGTAGGTTGTCGCTCAGGATACCTGCGAAAGACGTGGTTGTGGGGATGTACCGTGAGGAGATTCGCAGGACAGACTTCCATACATCCTACACTGGCGAGCTTCTCCCACGCCTCTGTCAACTGAAGTAGCTCTTTGCGCGCAACCATCCAGTTCCAATACATCTCTCCATGTTCCAGAAAGTTCTTCACTTCAAGATCAGCACCAGACTGGAACCACTGGCTCTGGTCAAAAGTGTCAATGATCATCCTCCCCCTCGTTGAAAGCTCCCACATCCTCGCGCCAGCATCGAAGAACTGCCGTCGAATATCCTCTTCGTAAGCAAAACCATCCGTGTTGAGATGAATAGTGCTCCAATCCTGAGCCGTGATGGGGTCTAGATCCTTGCGCCACTTGGACAGTGTAGTTGGGTCCAGAATCCGATGAAGAGCCTGCCATTCCGAACACTTTGTCCTAGAGTCCCTAGCCTCGCAAACGAGAATCCGGCCAGGGTAGCAGCAGCTCCCGTGTGACGGACAGGGAGCGCTTCCTCTGAGGTTTCCATAGTGGTAAGGTTGATTGCCTTGGTGTTTGCAGGGTCGTGGTAGTTCGTGGGGATGCAAGATGGCCTCTCCGGTTGAAGGGTTGATGATCGCAGGTCGACGAGTGTCGCAATACGTAAAGTGGTACACGCTGATGTAGCACATGCTGGGCGTTGCGGATTAAGAAAATCGAATTGAAAAGAAGTAATGCTCGAAGGAATTTGCAAAGTATGTCTACCAGAGACTGTTGAATTGAAGCTGAAGAGTTACATTGTGAATGGTGTCTTGGGGGATATATAGCACATTTCGCAGCAAGGCTTAGACAAAACATGCTGGAACATGTTCATTGAAGACATCATTGTTCTAGGGAATCAGACAAAGCAGGGCGTTGTGGTGTCAAAGGCGTTGTTCATTGTTTATGGATAAGACATGGTTCTTTGATGATGCTGGACAGTCTCTTGCAAGGCTGGGCATGGCCTTTGTGGGTGTTGAACAACGGCCATAAAGGCTGCGTTTCCTCCTCTGCTGGTTGAAACTTCTAATAGTGAGTGACCATTTGTGACTCAAAGAGAGAACCGGTAATTCAGGTGACCCGCCAAACAAAAGATGTTGTTCATCTCAGTTTCTGTAAACAACCTTCATTCAACTCCTGCAAGGTCGACACGATGATCACAACACGTTCTCAAATTCAGACACCTTGATGAGACAGAATGACTTGGTCGCTTCATGCCAGTTCAGACATCCATTTAGGCTATTTACGTTTGATTGACTAACAATATCGTAAGGTATCCCAATTCACTATTAACATTATCATATATCCGATCTTTCGACATGCAAATATACATCACCAGCACCCATCCCATCACCTCTTCCCAAAGCCGCAACGCTAATCTTAACAACCCTCTCAATAGCCTCCCCTCCACAAACAGCAACAGCAACACTCCCCGGCACATTCCCAACAGCAGTCCTCACAAACGTCGCAATCTCAGGTCGTCCCTCAATATGTTCAACAGCCGACGCATACGCCCCATCCAGATCCATGTCCACCTCCTCCTTTAATAATTGTTCTTCCCTTCCACTTTCCGACGATCGCACAGAGTCTATCGAGAAGCGCTCCAGTTCAACACTATGTCCCCTTGCCGTTTCTGGCTCAATCAATCTCTCGCGGCTTTCGTTGGCATCATCGCGAAGGACCGCTTCGGATACGGTGTTGGATCCTCGCGTCACTGCGACTTCGATCTTTGTTGAGATACCCATATCTTTGGCGCGTGAGAGTAGACGGGTTATTCGTTGGAGGTATACTTGGGCGTGGGCTTTGTGACGGACGATGTATAGAACGCTGATCTTACGGACGCAGCCTGGTGATTGGGACGTGAGTAGATCTTCGAGAATGGGTGTTGTGAATGATCCCCCCGTCGACGCTGCGATAAGAACGATGTTCTCGTATTGCTTCCAATTCGGCACTACGCCAAAAGGACCCGTCACCATCACGCGCAGGTTCCCAGTATCCCCTCTCAATCCCGTCCTCCTCGCCCAATCGTTCAGATCTCTTGTCAGTCCAGTCTTTGTCTTGATCGTCAATTGAACATCCTGCGTTTTTGTCTGCGCATCAGGGATATTCACAATGGTAAACGGGTGCGGCGTCTCCCACCGAAAAGTCGGCGACCAGATCAAAACATGCTGTCCAGGAGTCCACCTAAACCCAACATTCCGAATCGTCAAGACCGTCATCTCGGAGTCAACAGCTTCGACATGCGCATCGTACGCGTACCGCACAGAAGGGTTCGCCGAGACCCGTAGCCTCAAGTTCCGCCAGATCGGGTTTGCCGAGCGTGTCACAACGTCATACGCAAAAACGCCCACGGCGCACCAGATGCTGAAGAGGTGGTGGTCTGGAACGTGAAGTACTAGAAACACCAGGAGTAGCACAACGGAGATGATGTGTTGCACGACAAAGAGCTCGTACTTTATGCGTCGGAAGAAAGGTATTGTTGAAATGACCGTCCAGGCTAGGATGAACCACGCTGCTATGCCGGGGAGTACCATCTTTACGGTGTTTATCTCGGTCCAGAAGAAACTGGCTGCGAGCCATTCATAGACAAAGAAGCCACCGTGGATGGTGGCGCTGGCGAAGAAGATTCTTGATGCCCATCGATGAAACCAGTTGATCCTCTCGTATGAAGTTCCCAGTAAAAGACCGATGGGATTAACGCGCACTGCGAGAAGAAACGGTAAAGAAGTCTGCGTCGCGGTGATCCATGCTGCGCGAAAAGCGATGCGCTCGTGGAAATTGGCGTCGTGTTTGATGGACTTGTAAGTAATAAGAAGCGCCACGAAAGCAGCATACGCAACCACAACAATTGTCTTGCGCAGCGGCAAAGTCGCCAACCAAATTGGACGACCAACCACTCTCGATACAAGGTTCTTTGGTGTATCAATCCATTTCTCAATGGTAGAGATTGCCGTATCTGAACTGACCCCCAAATCTCTCCTCTTTAGCCTATCATCCAATGTCTCAGCTTCTTTTTTCTGTCTTTTAGCATGTGATTGTTCGAAACCCACTTACCTTTGTTTAGCAACAAAGACTGAGACCAAGTTTGAGACAGAACCTATTATAAGCACCGTCGCAAAGACGTACCAGTAAAGGCATGCGAGAAAGTGCTGTCTCATTCCATCCTCGCTCTGGTGTCCATGTCCATGGCCATGCTCTTCTTTATGGCCATGTCCGTGATCGCCGTGTCTCTTGAACAAGTCCATAACACAACGAGTTCAATTGAAAAAGAAGAAGATAAAGAAGAATCGCCAGAATTCAAGAAGAGTGAGATTGTATAACTTAGTCTCGTGTTTGGAATGAAGAAGTAGCCTAACCAACAAGGTCAAGCTTATGATTACGTTATGCAGCATCTTCCGGCTCATCCGAGTCGTTAATTGGTTGAGATAAGATGAATCTTGCTCAAAACGACGCAACCATCAGAAAGTCGAGACGGGAATCGACCACTTTTGGATGATCTAGACTGAGTTAGCGATTTACCCCAGCCTCATCTAAACTTTATCTTGTTCAGCCCCCGGAGAAAGAGAAGGGAAAGATGCTATTTTGGGATGGACGTTTACCCTATACCGGAAGACTGAGGGACGAAGACTGAATGTGTGAGAGTATTACGTGTTCGATGATGACTTTAGGCCTTGATTGATCTTCAGCCTTATAAAATGCAGTGATCGTGGTGGTTGTACGGCATGTGCGATAAGAGAGTAGTCGCATGTCTTCCATATCCAGGGTTCCAGCTTCATAGAATACGTGAGCCGAAGCAGAATAGAGGCCACACTATCGGGGAGCCAATAGTAAAGTTGGCCGCCAAGGCTTAGGGTACACAAAATAAATAGTCTATGAATCTAGTTTATGCCAGCGAAGACTGATCTACTAATTTTGTCGTTGATGGTTCCAGCAGTTAATACGTCTGACCTTCTACGGACTGCTGTGCTTTGCTTTCAACGCAATTGAGGATACCCATGGTCTGAATGTAAAATACATTTTAACGCTGCAGAAGATACAATCTGTGCACATCACATAAAAACCGTAAGCAAAGGCGTCATGTCATGGTATTTTCTGTCAGCAGGCTCTCATATCCATGTTGACGCTGTAGGTACACTGTCCTCAACATTGACAATACCCCCAAGTTATCACTCCCAGCTGTCAAATCGAGAGCCTCAATTCTAGACTTGGCAATTCTACCGGGTCATACCCTGATAGTCCAGACATATCGCATCCAGTATTGACCCAGTCATGACGCGATGGGTCAAGATAAGGCAATGAGCGACGTCGACAACTCACCACCACCAACTCACCCTACATCAGCATGTCTCACATTCCCTGTCTTCCAACACCGATATTCATGGAAACCTTAGTCTTTAGTCGAGTCTCTAGACTCTGGCTTTCTTCCATTTACACTTCTATAGTTGCAGTATCCATTGATCACCATCCCATTCACCACAACTTACCCAAGCACCTGACCAAAGCCACTGATCGTCAAGGCGCATAAAGCAGCGTCACATCGTGAGGCATGTGAATGTTCAATTTTCGCAATCCAATACGACGCTACCAGTCTCCGATGTCGGGGTTACTGTTTATCACGATATAAGCATCATCATGTCTTGAAGAATGAAGCTTTACTGGCTTTTCTGTATTCTGCATCGAGATGGCAAAAAAGGGTCTCGAAATAAAAAGAAACGTTTTCTTTTTGGGGGCCTCGGTAGAGATAACCTTGCAGTAGAATGAGGCACAGTTCCGTAGGTGGCTTCCATTCCGTGCCTGGGCGTGGCACCCTTCAAGACAAGACAAGTTTAGTTGGATGGCATCAGGTGCACGAGACAACTGCCACAACAAGTCATGCATGAGGGTGTTGTTCTCTCTCTTTTTATCCGTCAGATGAGATGGGGGTTTAATCTTAGATTCTCCCTCGGCTGATGTTTTCTTTTTGTC
Organism: Fusarium transvaalense; assembly: GCA_013623685.1. Taxonomy (NCBI): domain Eukaryota; kingdom Fungi; phylum Ascomycota; class Sordariomycetes; order Hypocreales; family Nectriaceae; genus Fusarium; species Fusarium transvaalense. The sequence continues at coordinate 81,286 of JABFFG010000352.1, forward strand.
GCCAACTTCACATGTTTTTCTTTGAGATTGAGAGAGTCTTATGATGGGGTGTACGTGGTAATGCTTAATTGATTCAGGAGAGGTACCTACCAGCTGTCAATGGATGTCAATTAAAAGACCCCTCCTTTGCATGGTGTTATTATCTGGGGGATCCTATCACGATGATTGGAAAGGTTCCCCAGTTTGTTGCCAAGACATTCCAAGAAATGACCAGTCCTTTTAAAAAATGTCAGCTCTATTCTCATCATCTAAAGATAGCAAATTCCTCTCTTGACCGTGATAACTTCAACACGCATCATGATTGACAGTCATGGACAAAAAAGCCGGCCCGACGGGAAGACCCGGCTTTCATTCCAAAGTACTAAATTAATTAGTAGGTATTTATCCGCTCTATGAAAAAATGAGGAGGGCTAGAGGGGTCTTAATGTCTCATAGACGCTGGGATCATCCCCGCGATTAGAAGGAGAGCGCTTAACTTGAGTTGGTTCGAGTCACGAGAATGAGAAACGACGGCGTCTATAACGTGACAAGAGAGTAACCCCGCTGAGGGGATCAGTGCGGGAAAACAACAAGTCAGAGTTAATTATGTTGTAGGAATAATATTACCCAGTATTCAGCTCCAATATTAAACCTAGGCATGATTTGCATATTATGGTCTTGTTATTGACGGCGGGACATACTATGTATGTATATGTATATGCAACAACATGGATAAATTGCTTGTGCGTGCAGTAGCAGTACATAGGAGCCTCGTCTGGACTGTATCAGTGTCCCACTTGATGTTTGACACGTGGGGAATAAATGAATGAATGAATGAGTGAATGAACGAGCTGTGATCAAGCCTAAACTCTCTTTCTGATCACAAAGAGTAGATTATGACTCTGAAAGGCATCATTGCGAGTATACAGTACTGGAAGTAATTAGCCATTTATTGTAAAATAATCCTTCACTGCAACGCAACACACACACAATCTAAACGCTCACATAAATCCAGACTCTTTCAGGCACGGACCTACCGAACCAAGAAAAAAGGCGCAGACGGGCCGCGTAAAGTTGAGAGTCAAAAAGTTGGAGTTGTTCCAACCAACCAATACCCTTTTTGCACTACCTACAGCCGGTACAAGGGGGGGTCCCTGCAGAGTAGATCGATAGACTGCTTATGGATTCTTGTTCCGTAGTAACCCGCCGATTTATCTACCTAGAGCTGAGCTACATAGCTACCTAGCCAGAGGAGGAGGAGCATGTCATGCACTGTCGGTGACAAGTCAAGACCGGATGAAAATGGAGAGCAGTGCTTCTTCTTTTTTCACCCGGGCCACCCCCAGGCACACAGACCCAGTGGAGGGCAGAGACATTCTTCCTCCAAGTCAGTAGTGGTGATACACAAGCCCCTTGTATCTATGAAACACTTCAAGTGTAGAGAGAGACAGAAGCAGTGAACATGTGAAGATTGAGGGGATCTCAACTTTGCTCGCTCGTGCTACTACTTAGACATGCTGTGGACGTCATATGATATCCCACCACATTCCCCCAAGAACCTTTCTCTCTTCTCTCCTCTTTCCCCTATTAAACCCATCCTCTATCCTCTAATTTTCGCTTATTGATCATCGTTCTTTCGCTCTTACTCCTCCGCTCTCCGCAGCCGAACCCGGCCCCATAAGCCTCTGTTTCCCTCTGTGACTCCTCTTTTTTCCGTTTGGTTCGATCGTCGTCAACGCCACCAACTGAAGCGCTACTGTACAAAAAAACTCCACACAGCGTGGTTGTTGGGTAAGGTGACATTCTCTTTTAACGAACGATGAGAAAAGAGCTCCATTTTGTTTGGATGATCGAATGGATAGTACTACCATGAGACTAACTAATTCTTTAGGTGATTTTTTTTTTCTCTCTTCTCCTTCTATTTCCTTGAAAGAGAAGAACGACCGAGAGGGATTTAATCGCACCGCTAGAGATCGTCAGTATCGTTCGATAGTGACCGACAAAAAAGAGGAGATTCTTGATCTTTTTGTCGTCATTATCTTTTAACAACAACAACATTATCATCCAGAGCAGATCAAATATCTGGTGTTTGTTACTGTCGTCTCTTCTTTTGATCAACCTTTTTTTATTATTATCCACTTCTCTAAACGCCTATCCTCGTGGTGCATGACACCACCACCATCACCACTACCACCAGTTATTCACCCTCAATCCGCCATCGTGCATATCTTCACCGCCCAATCCCAAAGGCCCAGGTCTTGTCCTTTTCCCGCTTAAAGTAGAACCTACCCCTGCTAGCGGTCCCTGGAACTGCAACTGCAACTTAACTTGGCATTGGATCGGGTCCTCTTTCTACATCCCGGTCCTTGTTCAAGTCAGTTCAGTTTTCCACCACCTGCAGTTCCTCTCGCCAAATAAGAAAAAGAGTGGTTTTTTCTCTAGTCGTTTGCTAAATAAGAAGGACCGGCGCCTTGCCTGCAGACCGCAACTTTTCGCTTGTTCTGCAAGACTGGACTCCATTTTCTTCCTTTTCTTCCTTTTTTGTTTCTCCCCCAACCGAGGACCCTTTTTCTCTCTCTCGCTTCCCGCCTCACCGCGAGAATAAAGAGGGACAAAACAGAAAGCTTGTTATTGTTATCATTTCTCTTCGGGGAAAGTCTCCTGAAACCTTGGCTGGGACTGGGTTTCGTTCGGAGATTGTTCTGTCGCTTGTGGTCTAAGAAAGAGTTTTAAAAAAGGGAATGGAAGTGCTGTTATAGAGCTTGTGAATCCCCTCTCTCTCACTCTCAGTAACCTTTCATTCTTTTCTTTCTCTTCAATCTTCCCCAATTCGACAGACTATAACAACGATTTAATACTTCCTTTTCCCTAAACCCCGTTCCCCACTTCAATCAACATCAACCCTTTTATTCTTTATCGATAAAGATACCAATCATCTTATAGTGTGGGTCGAATCGTCGTCGCATTGAATGCTAGCATCATGGATGAGAGGTCCGAATCTCGAGCGTCAGGAACGACATATCACAGCTTTGCCGACACAGAGTTTTTCGAGTCTTCGTCTCCCCCACCTCGACCACCCGTAACATACAATACCACCAGTCTTCAGCATCTCGAACACCTTCAAAATGAGCTTCAGCGTCAACAGCAGCAACAGCAGCAGCCCACCAAGGACAACTGGGTGAGGGAACGTCGACCACCTGGGGCAAAGATGCAGAGACAAGACTCTGGCTACGAATCCAACACCCCTCGACGTACCTCTACCTCCAATACAAACACCTCCTCTATTGCAAACTCTCATGTCGGTCGTCGATGGTCAAATGGTTCCTCCAGGGACAGCAGCAGTAACAGTAGCAACGGCTCAGGAGTGAGAACTCGCTTCCGTGATCGTCGCCCTTCTCTTCGTCGCTCAGCAAAGACGCAACCCATTCAACCAACCCGCACAAGCGCTCAGTCACTCCATCTCGTGCGTACAAACACCGCTACTCAACAACCTACCAAGCAATCCGCCGCCTTCTTCCACTTCCCCTCGCCAGATCCCATCCAGCTCGCCGACAGCGTCCCCGATCGTCGTGTCCAACCCACGCCTATCCCCTCGCCGCCGCCGCAGACAACACACTACTGGACCAGCGACCGCACGCGCCGTCTCGAGTACGCCGCCATTGACGCTGCCACGCGCGGTGTCAAAGGCTGGGTTCTGAAACATCTCGTTCCAGACTGCTTCGTGTCATGCGAGAACAGACATGTCTCGTTTGACGACGATTCAGGAAGTGTGCGGCGGTACAGGCTCGAGCTGGAGGATGATCACCACCATGCTGAAAAGACAATGGTGGGCGCCAACAAGAACAGGAATGGACGAAGACGCAAGGGATGGAAGTTCTGGAAACGCCAAAAGGCCGAGGCTCGACCTGCGGCGTACATCTGATCTGATCTAAAACCCAGCCACCAAACTACCACCAGGGGTATTCTATTCAATCCAACAAAGAAAAGAAACAGCCCCTCCTCACCCCGCACGCACCTACTTTATCGCATCAAAGCAGCATCGTTGGCGTTATATACCCGTTGGTTTACAGTTTGTTTTAATTGTTCATCTTTTTTGTTTTACAGTACCGCAACAGAACGCAGAGCATGATAATGATTTCTTGAAAGCCGAGCATATTCTTTTTACTTTCTTTTGAAAGCGTACACACACAACAAGAAAGGGAAAAAAAAAGACTGAAATGAACTAGATGAAGAGATGGATGCATGACTCAAATGGTGAGGAAGTATTGCTATTGATTGCCGCCTTTTTGCTTTGTTTACTACCTACCCAAGATACAGGAAATACCTACCATCCATAGTTAGTATTGTTTAAAGCAAGAAATTGACATTTCTTAAGAATAAGCAAACATTTGTGTACAATTGAGTGATACTAGGCCCGTGATGTTTCTTTGTTCTCCAAGTCCGGGTCTACAGCTCGGACCACGGTTGGTTGTGGCCAGAAGTCAGGTCTTGACCATAAGAAAGGCACTGTCGCTCTTGACGGGACAAATCCTCATTTATTAGAGTCGACGCTGGGTGCAACATCTCTCAAAATGTCTTCATCCTCCGAATTGAGTGATATCGATACGCCCATCATGCTCCTCTCGTCGAATCTTTCCCCGACACCTTCCGTGTCCCGCTCCGTGTCCGAGGGTCCACTTCGGCGGTCAGCATCGGAGCCTTGCATCCGGCCAATCACTCCCGCGAGGAGTCAACAATCACTCGACTCGACGGAACAGAAAACTGACGAACGGCCAAAACAATGTGAGGGACAATCAATTGATGATGCAATTGAGCAAGTCCCTTTTAGCCTCGCTCGAATGGTTGTCAACATGCAGGAATACTACACGTCGGAGCTTGAAGCCGAAAGACAAAGAACAGACGAACTCACACGGCAAAACGAGGATATGATGAGAAAGATGGGCGAAATGGATAGAAGGCTTCAGATGCACGTGGTTTTAATGGATGGATTTGTCAGTTTTATGAGAGAGGTTAAACAAGGACAGTTTGCTGTCGCTGAGCTTGAGATCGCGAAAGAATTTGGAGGCGTTCATTTACAAGAGGTCAAAGGGCTTGTTTCAATCACTAACCCTGCCCCAGTTCAAGATGTTCAACCAAGCGTGGAACAGCCTCCCTCGAGCGAAAACATTCCCGAGGCGAGCGATGAACAACGAGTTGTGCGTTTCACAGAAGAACCAACTCCCTTTGACAACACAATCTTTGATCAATTGCCGCCGACACCAGATATGGACACAGCTCCTGTGAGAAGTACTGGTAAACGAGCGCCGAAGAGAAGGAATCCTCCTATGAGACCACATCGGGAAGTCAAGCGACGAACGAGAGCGAATGTGAGAAGTGTTAGATTGAGACATACTTCTTGGACGGCTGTTAATGCTGGACGTCGTACGCGACAGATGAGTCGTGATGAAGAGTCTGGGGGCGAGTACCATGGAGACGGTAATGATGAGGACTATGATCCAGAACCCGAAATAGAGGATGAAGACGAGAGCGAAGAAGAAGAGCAACAAGAGCCAGAGTCAGTGACGGATCGAGCATCGCCTTCTCCATCACCGTCAGACAACGACGACCCCGATGCCGAGAAACCTCGTTACTCCGTTTCCCGCTCCGTCGCACCCCGCTTCGCCGCCGGACCTTCAGGACCTCGCTTCAAATACCACCGCATGCCAAAAACCGTTGCGTTAGTATGGCAAGAGTGGAAGCACGGCAGCCACGGCAACCCAGCCATTGAAGAACTCGAGAACAAGTACAACACGTCGTGGAGGATGGGAACACTGCAAGAACGCAAATATGCGAGCAATTATATTGGTGTAAGACAAAAGATTGTGAGAAAAGTGGAGGAAATGTGTGAAGCGGAGGGGATGAGTGCGAGGGAGGCGTGTGAGATGTTGGATGAGAGGATTGATGGGAGGATGCAGCTTTTGATGACGGCTTTGAGAAAGGGGGAGGATCCGTTGGTTGTTATTCCGAGGAGGAGATGAGATGTATTGGGAGGAGGGCTGATGTAGGTGCTTATTGATGGATAGTTGAGAGATCAATATTGGATGTACATGAGAGTGCAGTGAGGTATGGACCAGGAGTTGCTGGATTGAGTGAGTGTGATGCTGTATTGTCGTGAAGGGTCTCTTGCCGAGATGAATCGGAATCCAGAGCCTTGTGACAAGAAATCTTCAAGGCACGCGACAAGATTGAGTTGTATATGTTCGATGTAATTCTGACAAACCCAAACAATTGATGACATGGTCAAATAGCCTGGGCGATGGGTAGATCATCCCTGGATCAAGTCGGCACGAATCTTTAAGTGACAATAGCTAAGATGTTGCGAGTTTATATGATGAGATAGCGGTTGCCGAAACATGGCTGTCTCATTGATTTGGTGTGTTTGAGTTGTGTAGTCATAGCCTACACTTGCCACTGAGAGCAAACTCTTCTTCTGGCAGCTCTACGTGTCCCAGAACCTCGAAATTGGCTCATGGTGGTAGGGTGAGCTTGGAACACGTTGCGCAAGCCGTCATTCGTATCGGATAATTCGTTGTGTGCGACATGGGCAATCGCCAGTTTCAACCCTTTCGCGGATGTTTGAGTGCGTCTGTATTGGCCATAAACCAAAGTCTCAGAGGACCTGTGATGCAATTTACACTCGAGACTGTGAGCAACCGAAAGGTTCTTCCTGCAAGATATTCGCAGCATCGATCGATGTGAAGTTATTCAGAAGATCAATCACTGTCACCCACCTCTGGCTGTGTGTTGCGGACAGCAAAGTGATAAGCGGCCGGGGAAGCCTGAAGATGTACTCAATCGCAATTGATCTACGTTTCGACTCATGCTGAGAACTTGCGGGCTCGGTTCTTGTGTCTGGTATAAAGAATGATTGAGCGTCATTGGAGAATTGACTCAACACAAGCAACAACCATAACACAAGCACAAGCAACCATCAACAAAGATTAACCACAATAACAACTAACAACTAACACACAATGCCTAGACAAGGATCCAGCAACACCGGACGCCGCATCCCTTTCCCCTTCAACACGGAGAATTACATACCCGTCGAGACCCTTCGCCGCGGTGCCAGTGGCAGAGTCTACGCCCCGAACCGAGTTGTTCCCGCCCAACAGTCCCCTGCAAAC
>JABFFG010000353.1:0-15852 GCA_013623685.1 Fusarium transvaalense
TTTTTTTTTTTTTTTTTTAAGTTTTCCATATCGAAGTCTGAAGCCTCATGAATATCACAAGTAATTTGGTAAACAACAGAGACTGGTAATGAAAGTTTCCAATGCTATACCTACCTAGGTATACATCTGGATACGCCTGAGTTGCCAAGGCTCAAACGCTCAACATCTGTTTGAGAACAACCGACCCTGAACCATGCAACTGCCGCATTCTGCTCAACGAACCGCAAGAGGACGCAACAGCCGCTCGCGATTCAGCGACGCGTACGAAGCTATCGCCACTCAGGCTTTACAGACAACTTTCAAAGCTTCGCAAGGAAAGGATCTGCAAGACAGGGAACAGCCGAGGGCGGTAGGGTGGAGGTCCCTGAGATCCGATCGACACGCGTGCGACAGACCCGCCAGTGGCCTTACCATTATGTACGTATCAGTCTCAAAAAAGTCAATTCGTCTTGATGAGAAGTGACTCGATTAGTAACTGAAAAAGAAATATGGGATGGCTTGGATGTCCATCAGCCGTTTCTCTTGCGGTCCACCACCAGGCGACCCATATAATACGTACAACTCGATAAATGATCCCCATATTCGTGTGGCGATTTCTCCGGGCGAGCTCCGGCGACTCTGAGGTTCTTTCACTGGCTCTCTTAGTTTCTAGGGACCGATGCACGGGTCTGAATCACTTTGGAGGGTCTAGCCCGGTCCATGCTCTCGGGCCAATTCTCACACCGGCATTTTATTATTCTCACTGAAGGTAGGTACATATACCTACCTAGGTAGGTCATGAAGGAAAATTAAGCCGCTCTTGATTAACCCAAGTAGCACAGCATCACAGCATAGCAATTCTGCATGAGATTCCAAGTCAAGGTCTTTAGTGACTAGCAAGAACTGGCTGGTCCAGTCACCGTGGACCGACACCATTACAGCTCTACTGTTCTTTATCAATCGCATCATGAGAGAGTAAGAGAAGAGCTTGCATATATCATTTAATACCACGCAAGAAGCTCTGAAACGTCACTGGTCTGCAACAATGGATAGCTATAGCGACTAGCCGGACTGAGAAGCGCCGTTTCTAGGCGCGATCCTTGTCACCACAACAAGCAAGCCTCCAAGGTGTTGCATGAACAGCAGCAGCAAAGCATCGAGCAATGGCATATTCCGTCTGGCCTTATTAAGAACGTTGATCCACCCATTCCCATTTTTATCAAAGTCCTTCCAACACCAACCTTTTACAGCACAGCTAGTGCGCCGGGGCCACAAGCCTCCCGCGACACTAGCATTTCATTGGAGGCAATCGTGCCAACCTGACGACTTGGGCAATTTTGTGGCTTTGCTTGGGTCCATTCTGACAAATGGTATGTAGATATCCCCAATCGGAAGATCAACCATGGGATTTTCCAACTTCGCGGTATTAACTCAATCGCCTTTTACTCAAATGTTCGTGATGACCGATGGACACCAAGCTTGAATATAATATACATAGTGCCTTGCAATCTCGACAGTACCGGACTCGTTTTGAAGTTGGATTCTATGCGAACGCCAACCAAGGACTCACAATTCAACCGTCTTATGTATGCACAACTGCTGTTTCCAAACACAATGGATGTGTGCGCCCTATCGCCAGCTGTACATACAGTAGATGCGTCCGGGACCCTTGAATGGGTTCCTGGACGCCCACAGGCCAATGAAACGGAGCCAATGATGTTTATCGGATGAAACGCTCCGATAGGCTTCCAAGATGTACGCCTTATGACGGATTCACATGGCTCTCTAAAGTGCCGTAACTTGGGAATAGTCGACCTGCAAAACCGCCGATTCAGTACAAAGCAAGGTCACTTCTAAGATTGACCAGAATTAAACGTGGAAGATGGGAAGATTGTGGCACCAATTTTGCCTATGGATCAAAAGTTACTGTACGGAGTTGGATGTCTTGGTCAGAGGGTCTAAGCTGCCAGCCTGCTTGTCTGGCCCTCTTTCGCCACCCGCCTGTCAACAGGGGTCCAGAACCTTCATTGCTGATCCTCGCCGTTTCAGGCACCTCAACTGTTGCACAATCAGCAATGACGCCATGACGATGACCTCCGTTTTCCTGCTGTAATACATACACTAACGGGTAGTCTTTGCTGATGGCATAAACAAAGCAGCCCGCCTGCCAGACTTATACTATACCGGGTCGGAGCTCCGAAGCAAGGGTGAGTGTGGCTTATGAGACGATCAATTGATATTGATCATACGGTAACCTTTTCTGCCTTTGCCATTGAGGCTTGCGGCTTGAGGCCAAAGCCCCTCTGGTGTCAAATAACAACTCCTGATGATAAACTGGGGTAGGTAGTAGTCGGCCACGATCAAATTTTTGTTCTCCAGCCAACTACCGAGGAACCTGTTAGTCTCTGTACCACACAGAGGATCCAAGAGTACCTAGACCTCGGCAGTCTCAAAGCGGCCAGAACTGCAGTGCTGCATTACATGTATTGATTTGTTTTGAGAGCAAACAGCTGCACTTCGTGACCAGCTTTTACTCCGTTTTCAGCCTTGTATACCTAGTATAGTACAGTACTGTACAGTAAGTAGTAGTAAAGCCTGTCGACAAACCGTTGACGAGATTGGTAGGGTCCGTTGGGCCTCGACTGCTAGGTCGTCACATGCCTTCCCTTCAGTAAAGGTTTAGTGAAGGGTGGCAAATGCCAACCGTACTGTACTGTAGCGGCCGTGCAAGTCGACAGCTTTGAGAGTCTAATTCCGTTTCGGCTGGCATGTCACCCGTAAATTAGTGCAGTAGGTAATAAGAATAAGCCTTTACATTGGTACGAATGACATCTGCCGGCGCTGGTAGTGTCAGACTGTCGAAGAATGAAAACCCCCTGCAAGACGGACTGACCGTTTGCCAGCTCAGTTGATAATCCTACAACTTGTTTGATGCCTGCCTACCCATTTAACACGTTCTTCCCCTTCAGTGTGGGGAGGGAGGATCAACTTCCAAGGAATACAAGTAGATACAGGCGTAGATTCGACGAACTAGAGTTGGATAATAGCCACATGTGGCTGATCCATTGAACTTAAACAATCCATGTCGGATCAATCACGGAAATAGACTGGCTGCTGCGATAAGTCGTCATGGTTGTCTCCTTTGGATAACCAAGCTTATTATTGCATACAGCCAAGCAGCATGCGCTCATATTCGCGTATAGCCAACCTCAAATCAACGACATGCATGCTACGCTGGTCAGGCCTATCGTTACCGTAACTTACCCAGCTGTCAATCAGCCCGCGCCCAAATCTAGTAACACTATTATTGGGAAAGATCACTAATACTATATTGTATGTACTTGGCTGCAGTCTGCAGTATGCAGCTCACGCTCAGGCCTTTGGAGTGGCAAATAGAACATCCGTTTGACTTTGATATTGGCATACCAGCATTATCGGCATAAACGACCCTCAACTGTTGATTTGAACAGTTAGCCATGTCCATTAATACCAGCAAATCACTCAAGACAAATTGTCTTGTTGTACATGGCTCTATTATCGCCGCTCGATTAAACACTGCCAGCAATACAGCGGCTCTCAACACGGATTTCCGGCTCTTACATGACCTGACATGAGAAGACCATTCGTAGAGGATGGGCGATATCGGGTACTCCGTGATTGAAAAGAATGCTTTGTATCAAAAAGAGTCAAGTGTGTAAGGCACCTTTCCCTCCACAATAGGGCTATGAGTGGCAGACAAGAGTACGCACAAGAGGCACATCCTGCCCACCTAACGTTAGGTGTGTGATAGTCACTGCATGTTATTCTTAGCACGGGCTATCATGTCTTGAGCTCATTTCCTTGGGCACCAATACCAAGCCGAAGCCAGGATAGCGGACCCCTGAGCAGCTGAGGAAGCGATATGTCAAAATCCGATACCTCGGAGGATGCACAAGCTTGGAGGGTTCAGAATCGTGGGGCGCATTAGAATGTGGTGTCAAGCCTACCAGCTAACAGCAGTGTATCGTTGCAGCTTCGTTCAGGGCCATATACCTTGTGCAATGCTGCTAAACGCCACTGCATCTGTTCGGTTACCCAGATATCCCATCCCACTAACTATGACTATATCAATATCTAGCATGGTAGAAGGGGCATGGCAAACTCCGGCTTCGGGCTTGCCCACGTCTTCGTTGGCTCCATCGGGGTGTCGCTTAGCATAGCCGACATCATTCGAGGGTTTGTGGTGTATACCCCCTCTCATAGAGCCGTGAAGCCCTAAGACGGATTACCAAAGCCGTTTGAAGTAATTAGGTCGATACCAACCTTATGCCAGACAACTCTCGCTTTGCCGTACTCGGCGTCCCTTCGGGAATTGCTTGAAAGTACTCATCCTGGGCTTGTTCAAGCAACTGCTGTGACTTGATGAAGACCCTGGATGCTCTCGGAAACGAAGGGACTCAGCACCCGCTCCTCTGGGCTTCTCAACAGCGACCTTTTGTGCAGTGAGCCAAAACTCGTAGGCGTGTAACCCAATGGTGGCTATGGCGGCGCACTTAACGCCAACCAAACATGGTTTGGGAGTATTGGCCCGACCAATATTGACTGTGACCCTTGCCACTGGGAAAAAAGCACAGGGTTTCAACTCAACGCAAAGTCGACGCAAAGTCGACGTGAGCGTGGATAATGAACTGTGATCTCTTCACCCCCCCTATCCTTGGGAGGATCGAGGTAGGGTCTAAGGGCGGACCGTTGAACGGGTAATAAGCGCTCAAGACCAACGGGCCAACATGGTGCTGCCTTTTGCCGCGGCCGTGGTGCCATTGAGGCGCTCCAGAAGAGTCTAGACGTGCTCTCTAAAGTACAAGTGCCACTTTACTCACCCGGATGCAATACTATCCGTGAGTTGGTGTCATTTAGGGCTCGTTTTGATCATATGAATAGGGCTGACTTCAGCTAGACATGTATCTTTACGGTGCTGTATGTTCACGATATTAGCATCCGTCAATCGTGTGTATCTGTCAAGTGTATCATCGCCCAGGGCATGTGGCTGAGACATTGGTGTTGATGTATGAGGACTGAGCATACTACAGTCCCAAAGCTCGGCTGTTTGTAGTAGCTTCGCATGCCTAATGTCATATCGATCGCTCGTAAGTACACTCTACACTCAGGCAGGTGTTCTTGCAATCATCGTGATATGCGATCGGACTACCTTGCAACTTTATTATTCGTTGTTCTGGTGGTACCCCATGGACCACGATAGGCTCGAGTATGCGTGTGTGTGTGATGACTGCATCCTGATAGTAGGTGTCAGCAGATAGCCCATTGTATAACTGGGAATGACATTCTTTTCCCAATACCATAGCTAGGCACGTTCGTCACACCATGAGGCCTGTCAATTCACCAGCGGTTATACAAATGTGGAAACGTAACCTTCATATTTCATCATCAAAGGCTACCTGTTGTTATAATCATGTCTTAACATTGACAAAGCCTCGCAGGTGACCGTAAAAAAGGCTCATCGATTCCGTGACGTCTAAGTAAACCCTGTTGTACATTCTCATCCCACCACTCGTTTAATCCTTCTTCAAGGGCAAGAATGTCTCCTCAATACCATCCGCAGTGATGATGAGCATTTGAAGGTTGTCACCAACTTCAATGTGTCGCTCGACTGCACCATCAAAGGCGTCCTTGACAACGGTCTCAACCTCGGTTCGTGTCAAGGGACGTCGCTCTCTCTCCTTCAACTCGTGACCCTCTCCACTTCCGGGAATGTACTGGTTTTTGAAGTTGACCTGGTTGTCGAGGAAAGGCATGATCAAACTGCCTGCAGCACCACCTGCACGGCACTGCTCCCGCTCGTAGCTTCCTACGGGATCATACGAGTACACAGCGCCCTTGCCCTCCTCATCCAGACCACCAAGCATCGCATGCGAATAGTATGGGAAGAACCGCTTGCCATAAAGAACTGTAGAGAGACGCTTTGCGCAGGCGTTGACGGACATGGGCTTGCCGTGGCGGTAACGGTAGATCTTGCAGATGGTGTCGAGGTGGTCGCGGAGGGCTTCGCCGTCGGCAGCAAAGCCAACGACTGATAGAACTAGTGTGGCATCCTCTTGGGATGCGGTCGTGCCGCCAATTCGGAACACCTTGGGGGACATGCGAGAGTTGATGCTGTAGCCGCTGGTGTGGCGGGTGTCACCGGCCATGATGGTGAAATCGGCGCCAGCGATGGCCAGGGTTGAGCCACCGTTGTCGGTGTATCTTGTTTAAGTTAGCTATGAGCTTCGAAAATGCCCAAGAAAGGTGTCTCACGGGTTGAATCGATGTTCTCGAAACTCTCCATTGTTGGTCTTGGGTGCATCGGAGAACGAGTAGTTGGGCCCGTTCATCAAGGGGTTCTGGCTAAACATGGCAGCCATGATTGCAATTTATATATTGAAAAGAAGGATCGCACAGAGGGAAGAATTGTTTTTGATGCGTAGGGCGGCAGGAGTCGATTTCGGTGGGTTGATGATGTTGACGTTGATGTTGCCTTATCACTGACGATAGAGCTGAGGTTGAGACGCACGCGTCAAGCTTGTAGCCTTGCCCACCTAACCTGTAGAGCTGGGGTAGCTCCGATGACTAAGCTGGAGCTTGACAGGGGTTCACCTCCTAAGTTCACCTAACAACTATCGGCATTTCGAAAGTCGCATCTAAGACACAAATTTGTTTACATTGCTCTCTCTAAACTTGCTGTCTGACTTGCTGTTTTTTTGAAGCGGTTGCATTACCTGCGTGCCAAAAATGACAGGTGACATCCGCTCCAAGGCGCTGCAGAAGATAGCTTCGCTATCCGCGAATAGCTCTACAACATCATTTGACCGATCCGATCTCGACCGATTGTGTAGGGCCTGCCATGCTGGCGCGAAGAGCAAGGACTATGTCAATGGTAATCAGAATAGAAACTCGTTGGGCCGGGTACCTATGGTAGGTTGTTGAAGGATCGTACAGATATCATAGTGGAATTCTGACACTTGCAGTCCATTCGCGAATTCGAGGTCCTAATCGCATTGTGTAAAACGGCACCCAAGATCAAGTCGAGCCAGAGCGCGCAGAGACTCTCCTACCAATTGTTTCCATACATCCTCGAAGCACACATACAGCTGTTCGTCCCATCACCCTTTTTTCGAAAGATCGATCCTTCCCCTACGGAAGCCTTGGCCTTTCATGTGACAGGGGCCCTCCTGGCTCTTGGCATCAACTACGACGAACTTCAAGAAAATGTCATCGATAAAATCTGGTCTTTTGTGAACTCTTGCAGACGAGCTACCGAGAGCATCATCTCTCCCCAAGCGGGAGACCCCGAGAACCCCCACCTGGAGGATGCCATTCGAACTGTTACAATCGCCGTGGCCTTGCTTGGTTTTCTCGATGCGGCTGCGGCTCAAGCCGACTTTTGGAGATCTGGGGGACGCCTGGCGTTGATCAAGAAGATTAGAGAGATCCTTTCTGAGCCATTCCTAATTGCAGTAGAAACGGCGCTATCGACAATTCGTAACTGCCATAGCCAGGACCGCGAGGTTAAGGAATGGAAGAGATACTTGCGCCAGTATGCCTCATCTGGCCGGCCTCTGGGAGCTATGCTCTTGCACAAGAGCTTCGCCCATCTTGTCGTTTCTAGCACTTCTCTCATGGTGAAGGACCCTGTTTCTCTACGAGAGTCTCATGTGCTTGACATCTACATTTCCCAGGGTGAGAGCCTGCGCGACATTGCCTCAACTACTCAGGAGGCCGACTTCAAGACTGTCGAGGACTATGCGGCGTTGGCGATTGAGGAAATTCAATACATTGAAGGTGGAGCGGACTTCATCCGTATGGGATCGCCTGATCAGCAGAGTCTCGCATACGCTGTCAAGGCTGCGGCCCTTATCTCCTACTTGAACTGTGCTCTGCTTAACGAGGACGCTGCTGATTCAGAGATTCTCATGGGCTGGCTTCAAGAAACCCTGGATGACTCTGTGCAGATGGCCGACCCGACTCTTGCCTCTGTAACACTCCGATGCCTGGCTTTGATCTGCCAGATATCACCATCCTTCTCGTCCAATGTCAGCCGTATCTTGCCCAGATTTATTGTGCAGGATGCGCCTCAAAAGAACATTGTCACCATAGCTTCTGACAGCCTTGCATATGCCCTCAAGATGCTTTCAAAAGATGCCGTGATTGGCACACTCTACACTCTGGGCAATGTCCTCAGCCCTGGATCAGACCAAGGATTTGCGAACGATCAGATTGACGGCTCAGCGAGTGAAACAGGACTCAATCCCATCTATGCCAGACGTCAGTCTATTGGAAGCTCCATCTCGGTTCAATTGTATGGCGAGGAGGAGACCGCAATCGTCTCTGGCAATGTTGTGCAAACTATTTGTGGAATTGCTGCCGCTTTCAAGGACGAGAAGATCACTGCTCTGGCCCAGTCGATGCTGCAACAAAAGCTTGAGAAGGTCAATACAGGCGTAGACGCTCGAATCATCAGTGGCGCAGCTGCTCTGGCCCTAGAAGGAGGCCAGCTTGAGTTCCGATCTTTGCTCAAGCTGTTCAGCAAATTGTGTCATACCGGAGTTGTCGATAACCAGTTATTCCTACTTGAAGCTGTATGTTCGCCCACTCCCTATCTTGACTTGTGTACTGACTCCTGTAGGTGAGAAATGCTCGCACTTTCATATCAGCCAACTTGCGACGCGATTCGCAACTGTTTGATATCTACTTCGAGCACTTGCTTGACAACATTATTGGACTTGGTGATGCCCACTCTTCTGGCCATACCAAGGAATCTGATGTCCAAATGGCTGCTAAGGAAATTGCTGAGCTCCTGCACCCCTTAGCAATTTTCATGTCCAGCAACGATTTTGCTTCCAACCCCATCACTGATGACGAAACTTATTCTCTCCTCAGAGATGCTTGGTTCAACATCGTTGTTCATGGCTTTGCCACCAACACAGACCGTGGAAAACAGTACTTGAAGGAGTTGCGTATGATCGCGATTCACTCACCACCTCTGGTGGCTGAGCAGCGAGGCGAACAAGTCGAAAGTGATATTGAACTCAACACCGTCCTGCGACGAGGTATGAGCAATGACAGGGAGTCTTTGCAGAAGAAACTCCTTGGCGATCTCTTACCTTCCAAGGCAAACGAAATCAAGAGTCTCAGCTACCGTAAAGTAATCTTCCTGCAGGCTGCTTACCTCATGGAAATTCTCCGAGCCGATTCGGGTGACTGCACCAAAGTTCTGTCTTACTTCTTGGAACCGAGCATGGCCAAGGGTGATGTTAGCAGCGCCATGGAGGGTGTCGCCGCTGCTGTCATGGACAAGTATATTCAGAAGACCCAAAGCGGCATGGATCCTACCTTTTCTGCTCAATATGCCGCCGAACAACTGGCTTCCATCTTCTGCAGTTGCTGTCATCGCATCGAGCGAGTTCAGCAGGCTGCTTTTGTCTGTGCGGACCGTATCCTTCGCGATATACCCTCAGCCCTTTGCCATAGGTCATCGCTTTTTGCCTTGATAGAGCTGCTCTCTCTCATGTGGTCTAGCTGTTTGGAAGCAGAGACAGACGTTTACGCTCCTCGATCAACATTTACATCAGAACTCGGCGGCGTTACTGTGGAGCTTTCAGACGACTATGACTTCCGAAGATGGACGGTAGACATTCTCAACCGCAAGGCGAGGGTGTGGGTCAACACTGCCATCAACATTTCTCCTCTCGATGTCAAGGGTATTTTGCAGACCTACCTCTCTGAATTTAGTGATGAGGGAGCCTATGGTCATGTTTCTTTGGGAAGGTCGTTCGCTCTCGAGCTCGGGTCAACCATTCCGTCAACAGATAATCGCCTGCAATCTATGGATAAAATCGGTAACTCGAGTGTCAACACGGCATCTGCCTTTATTGCGCAGTATACAACTCGCCAGGAGTATCGGTATGGTGAGACACTTCCGGACCGTGGTACAGAACTTATGAGTTTCATGAACCACAACCGCCGTATGTCATTTGTGCAGTCATCCATGAAGGAGAGTGCTAGTGCCACTACTGCACTGGCTCATATTGAGGCCAGAATTCTTAGCAAGAAAAGCACATCTACTACTGAGGTTCGGGACATTCTCCGCAGAGCAGCAGCTCTTCTTTGCCGCACAGACAAGGACGAAGCCGCTGTGGCTCATCATCTCGTGAGCATTCCGTTTGCTCTTTTCACCAAGCAGTCTATGAATCTTGGTGTTTCCCTGTGGCTTGGTGTCATAAATGAGAACCCGAGACAGGAGTCGAGGCTACTGAACGAGATCGCCCAGCAATGGGAGTTCACCCTTGGCCGAAAGGTTGGCCTTTTCAGCCCGACTTTGCACCATATTGATCCATTCTTCTTGAAGGAGGAGTTTGCTCCCAGCGAGTTGGAAGCCCTAGCTAAAAAGAAGCAGATCGTGCATGATATCCTTTCCCCCCATACTCGACTGTTACAGTTCTTTGCCAGCCATTATAACGCTACCAGACTTGGCACCCCCGATATCCAGAGAGTGTTTCTCCGCATGTTGGACCTTACGCTCGAGGCGATGAAGCAATCTGCAACACATCCCATGGCCAGAGAAATTCGGTTCCAGCTTATTCTGTTTGGCCTGCGTGTCTTGAAATCCAGCACTACTCTCAAGCCTGCATCACAATGGAGGCTCAAGGAAAGAATCCTCACAGCTGGCCTGTCTTGGTTCAGGACATCGCCCAAGTGGTCCTTTGGAAGCAACCTTCTACAGATAAAGACTGAGATTCGTCTTATTTCCGATGTGCTCGCGGCTTTGCAACTCGTCTCCTTTATCGGGGCTCAGACTGTTGGCAACGTCAAGTCCCTGCAGTCGAAGGAGCAGCTCCTCGACCTTCTGCTTAGAAACGAGCAAACTCGCTTGATTGTCTGGGTCAATCCACTCAACAATCCCAATAACCAGGCTTTGGCTCAGCCGGCAGGCAAGGCACCAACTGAAGCCGCCCTCTTGCCGCTTATACGCACTGCTTGGTGGCAAGACCCTGCCATTGCGATCGAGTTGGCAACTCGATTCCCTTTTCCTCGCCTGCAACGCGATATCAGGTTTTTACTCCTTACCATGCCCGAAAAGGCTATTTTCGAGCCTGACGCTTTGAGCCTGATCTTTGGCGGATTTCTTCCTGACGACGTTAGTCCTCAGCAACTCAAGGTATGTTCCGTCTGTCAAGTGATCTCTGCAACGCTAACATTCGTCAGTATTTGTTGTACTGGGAGCCTGTCAACCCCGTAACGGCTGTTACCATGTTCCTGCCAGTCTATCAGTACCATCCCTTCGTCATACAGTACGCCATGCGCGCTCTTGAGAGTCATTCTGTGGATGTGACCTTCTTCTACGTCCCCCAGATTGTCCAATCTCTGCGTTACGACAGCCTTGGATACGTGAAACGATACATTCTGGAAACAGCTCAGTTCTCTCAGTTGTTTGCTCATCAGATCATTTGGAACATGAAAGCCAACTCGTACAAAGATGATGATGCCCAGATCCCTGACGAAATCAAGCCAACCCTTGATACGGTCATGACCCAGATGGTCGACGGTTTTGCAGCTGAGGACCGTGACTTCTACGAGCGAGAATTTTCCTTCTTTGACGAAGTTACAGACATTTCTGGAAAACTGAAGCCGTTTATCAAAAAGTCCAAGCCGGAGAAGAAACAAAAGATTGAAGAAGAGCTGCGCAAGATCAAGGTCGAGGTCGGCGTCTATCTTCCTAGTAATCCTGATGGTGTCGTCATTGGAATTGATCGCAAGTCCGGAAAGCCTCTGCAGAGTCACGCAAAAGCGCCGTACATGGCGACGTTCCGCATCCAGAAGAACAAGGGCGGCGTGTCTGAGGTGGACGAGATGATGGATGAGAAAGACGGAGGAGATCACGGAACTCCCGAGAGGACGGTCGAGGTCTGGCAGTCGGCCATTTTCAAGGTTGGTGATGATTGTCGACAGGATGTGCTGGCATTGCAGATGATTGCTGCCTTCCGAGGTATCTTCCACGATGTCGGCCTTGATGTCTACGTTTTCCCATACCGAGTCACTGCCACAGCCCCCGGTTGTGGTGTTATTGACGTATTGCCCAACTCGATTTCGCGAGATATGCTCGGTCGTGAGGCCGTCAACGGTCTATACGACTATTTCATCTCCAAGTACGGCAATGAGAACTCGCTTCGGTTCCAGCGTGCCCGCAGCAACTTTGTCAAGTCGATGGCGGCTTACTCAGTCATTTCCTACTTGCTGCAGTTCAAGGATCGACACAACGGTAACATCATGATCGATGACGCCGGCCACATCCTTCACATCGACTTTGGCTTCTGTTTTGACATCGCTCCCGGAGGCATCAAGTTTGAGCGCGCCCCGTTCAAACTCACAACCGAGATGGTGGCCGTCATGGGCGGCTCGATGGAGCACCAGAGCTTTAAGGCTTTTGAGGAACTCTGTGTGAAGGCATTCCTCGCCAGTCGTCAGTACTGCGAGAAGCTTAGCCAGATCGTCTCACTTATGATGGACAGCGGCTTGCCTTGCTTCAAGCCTGAGAGTGTCAAGCACTTCCGCGAACGTTTTGTTCTGGATAAGAGTGAGCGTGATGCTGCCAACTTTATGAAACATCTCATCAAGACCAGTTACTCGAGCCACAGCACTGGTATCTATGACCAGTTCCAGCTACTGACAAACGGCATTCCTTATTAGGGAGGGCACAAGAGGAGGATTTGCCAAAGGGTTGGATGTTTTTTTTTTTAATCGTATTGTATTTCGACGCCTGTACAGGTCTTTTCCCTGCTCTTTCAGGGTGGGTGGTTGCAAAACAACGCCTGAATCTGTGATTCTATAGTAATTAGCTTAGCCAAGCATTTTTGATAATATATATTGTACAGCCAGTTCTTCTAGTCTCCATCGTAGTAAATGTTCTGCCGTAGTTGACCTGCAGGATTTGCCCCTGACATATACTTCTCGGGTCTCGAAGGGTGGGGGGGCATGAAGGCGCTGAAAAAAGAGCCATTCTTTTCTGTCACTTATAGAGCGAGAAGTGACTCGCATGATCTCTGTTTGCTGCTGACACCCAGAAACAACTTTATTTCGGCTTCGCAGCAGAACCTTTGAGCATATGAGTTGGGGCATTGTAGCTGGTGTAGTCGACATGAACAAAAGCTCTGTCGACGATGGGCACAGACTCAAGGAAGTAAGTGAGCACCTCACTAAGGTCGTGACTATCCTTGAGCGGTGTCGCGGCAGAGAGCACGATATCGACCTCGACAAACAACTTGTCGCCGGCGTGGTATGCGCGCAAGTTTTGAATCTGACGAATGGCTGTAGCGAAGCGCATTGTCAGATACAGCAGGAGGTTGCGCTCATCGGGCTGTGCTGAGAAGCCCGAGAGGTTACGAACGTGGTGCGCCGACGTTTGGCTCCAGTTAAGGATGACCACTATGGAGAGAAACAAGCCTCCAACAGCATCGAGCCACCAGATTCGTCCGTAGAAACCGACTGTAGGTGAAAAAGCAATGGTCAGTGGGGGTTCGGTCTTAGGTCGCATGGTATGGCCACTTACTAATTGGGAACAGGATGGAGCCAGTGTTGAAAATAACATCCGTCTTTGCGTCTTCGGCTCTGTGAATTGGTTAGACATCTTCTATGAACGAGAAAGTCACATCCAAACTTACAGTGCTCTAACACTCGAGTTCTTGACCAGGCGGCACCAAATCCAGCAGGCACCCTTGATGACAATGGTAGAAACCATGATTGCGATAGCAGGAACACCCAATTCGAGGATAGGATGTTCGGGGCTCATGAGGCGCTGAATACATTCGAGTCCGACCTGGCAGAAAGACGTGATCATGATGATAGAGAAGACAAGAACACCAAGAGGTTCGAGTCTGCGACATTCGTTAGCTTACTTTGACGCCTGCGCTTGACAGGAAATATGCAACTTACTTGCGACGACCGACAGGATAACTGTACTGGTCGTGATGGCTGGAAGAAATGAGACGTGTGGTTATCCATACGATAACAGTACTGAGAAAGTCCAGTACGGCATCAACCAGACTGGCAAGAACTGACATAGAGGGGACGGACATGATAACGACAAGTTTTCCGGCAAGGAGAACAGCATTGGCAATGAAGTTGACCCAGATAGCGAGTGTAACAATAGGATCATCACTATCGATCTCGGCATCTTCCAGCCATGGCAACAGAGGCTTGGGACCATTGTCGTCGTCCTTACTAGCAGGTCGCGAGGGCTGTGCGTCATGGTCTTCATCGTCATGATCCTGGTGCTGCAGTAGAGGCAGGTTCTCGGAAGATCGGAAGATATCTTGAGGTGTGCGAGTAGCAGGAAGCTTGGTGGTGGAGTTGCTGTTCTTGACGCTGATAGCGCCATAGGATCCCGGTGTGATGGACGCAGGAGTCGAAGTGTTGAGAGGAGAGGTCTCGGATGTGCTGGTGGAGGGCTCCTCGTTGATGGTATCTGGTACATCAACTGGTCGGAAAGCGGATGCATCGAGCTCCGCCTGGTACTCGTTCAGAAGATCGTGGGGGATCGCCGAGTCGAGGAGAGCATCGATGTACAGATATTGCTGAATCAAATCGTTTGTTCTCTCGTAATACTCGCGCCTATCGGGCTTGGTTAGTATCTGCGCGTGGCAATGGCGCGTCTTCAATTGTAGGACCCTAGACTTACAGATGCTTGGGCATAGAAGCCAACTCCTCCTCAGGTCTCCAGTACTGCTCCCATCGGTATCGAGGGTTGCTTCGGCCAATTAGCTTGGCGCTGCGGTTCTGGGGACCGTGAAGCAGCTGGGTTAGACGGCGCTCATCGGCAAGCAGTCTTCCAAGCTCATCGTTGTCATGACGAATCAAGCCGGCCTCTTCATCGTCGCCCATCCAGAAAGCAGCAGAATGAGCAGAATGAGCAGGGAGGGAGCTGCTCAAGCTCTGAAAGCTCTGTTGGGAGCGACTGCGAATCAATGACTGGAGATGGCCACTGCGCGTGCCAAGGGGATTGTGGCTATCCTCGCCTGAAAGGAAAGAAGGGCGGCGGAACTGGGTATGGCCGCCATGCTTTGAAGGTGTGTTTGGAGAACTCATTGTCGCAAAAAGGGTTGTCGCAGTTCTTCGCAGCGACTTGCGAGAGAGTTGGGAGGAATTGGTTGGGGAAGCGCAATATATATCGCCGAGAAACTAAGATAAAACGTATAACGAGTCAGGTTTGAGATTCCCGGGGGTTATGTGAAGCGTTAAAGTTGAAAGTAGAAACAAATGCGACTATCCGATGGCACCTCGAGGTATGTACCTAGTTGAAACGTTTCTCCGCGTCTGCAACCTGATGCTCAAACAAGGACCCTTAAAACTTGAAAGAAAGAAAAAAAGTATAAAGAAACATTGATATATAAAGTAAAGTAAAGTCAATAAAAAAAGGGTTCTTGAAAGATTTGGCCGAAAGAGAACCGAGGCAGGCGAAGCAAAAAAAAAGATTTCGGAGTTTCGGAAACGGAGAGAGAGTTCATTGAGATTGATTAGATGCAGCTCATCGAGGTTATTCGCCCGCATGCTTGCTGCTCCGCTGCAAAGAAGTGCTACCCTGGCAGCTTTGGCCTTGGCCTCTATAGTTTAAAAGGTCCTCTTGAGTCCAGGGAAGGTTTAGTGAGATCCCCTTGATGGGGCATTGTAACCATTTTCTCGGCTGTTTCGATGTTATGCTGAGGACGATCCTTGAGGTAGAGAAAGAAGGGTGAGCCATTCATTGATGCAATTCGTGCGCGAGTGAGAGTTTCAAAAATGGTGAAGAGTTTGTGTTAGTGTTTTGTATTAAGGGTCCACTGCAGTTTTTTTCTTTTCTTTTTTTTC
>JABFFG010000354.1:0-27377 GCA_013623685.1 Fusarium transvaalense
GGGAGAGAGAAAGGGAGGGATGTGGCTGGGGAGATTGCGCAATTTAACTGTCTAACAGCCAAGATAATGACGATAACGATAACAATCCGGATAGTTAGACACCTTGTGATTGCTTTTTCTTGGCTTTTTTCTTTCTGACCTGATTCTCAAGGTTGAAAGAAAGAAAAAGAGACCATCGTGAAACTGGTAGTTATATATATCAAGACCAAATGGAGTCTTTGATGGGGCTTCATGACTCACACTGGGTCATGCGTTACTGAGGTTTTGGGGTCATGCAATGTACATGTACTATGTCCCAGTACGTGTCAAATCGAGCCAAGTCGTGTCAAGACCAAGCGTCTTTCAAGCCACAATCATGATCTACGATAGGCTAACAGATCTCGCTTGAGCTTGAGAAGTGGACCTTCGGTAACAAACGGTCAAGCCTAATCCTATCCCGATCAGCTCCGACGCCGAGGTAAATCGTTGTAGCGAGTATTCGTGGTTGTTGTTGTTTCATGTTGAAATATCCCTCATACTGTCCCATTCCTTGCTTTCCTTTTCAATGACGATGACTTTGTAACAACTGGTCTAACGATCTGGGGTAAACTCATGAGTTGAAAACATAATCACGAGGTTAACCATACTGAAACTTGATCTGATCACTTTTGTAGAAATGCAATGCATTGCTACCTTGACCGCTCAGAGTAGTTTAGACCTGCCAGCGTTTATGCATGGCTGCGTGTCGCACAGACCATTGTGCAGATCTTATGCAGACAATGCAAGCACTCTACCAATTCCAGGATTATTCTCATGTGCCTTTGCTTTCCACAACTCCAATTCGCTCTTCATCAAAGGTCATAGACACAATAATGGATACAACCGCAGTAGCTTGATGCATGCGGTGTTCGTTGCCAGTTTTCCGATACGGGAATAGTGGAAAGCTCGAGATCTAAGTTTAGGCTGAGAGAAACAAGTTACCTAAAGTCGTGTCTAAAGCGGTATGAAGTGACTGAATTATTTCGTCTCTCATCAGCTCCTGAGTTAAGTCTTCCGCTACCCCGAGGTCGTTCTGGGGCTCATACGAAGCGGAAAGCATTGCTGTTGTCAGTGCTGCGCTGTCAAAGTGGCACCTATCCGTAATATCGTGGGGTATGGTTGCTTTTCAAGCACGGAGCTCTAAACATTATAGCTGACCCAATATTCATCATTATCCTGAATGAAGATACCACGTAATCTAGTTGGCACATAACAAAGGAATCACAACTCAACATTTAAGCATGGTGAGACGAGACCACGTCAATTGATGCTGGTTTGAAATGGAAATTCGCTGTTTATAGGGTAGCCTTTCATCGATAGTGACTTATCGATAGAGTTCTCCACAATCTTGAACCACAGATAAGAGGCGTCAAGTTTGCGTCACAATATTCAAATACGAATCACTTACAGCTATTGACGATATTGATCGAGATAACCGCAAGCCAAAAAGTCCACTTCTGTTCGGAATCGTCATGCACAACGCCATGTTTCACTGATCTGGAACTGCAAAACGAATATGAGGCGCTAGGCCCAAGAAGTGTATATATACTTTGGGAGTAAATATCTAGAAGCGCTAGGAATTATAAACTATTCATGTTCAAGGCTGGGTAGCCTCGTTCTCGGTATAGATGTGCATGTAACGACGGACACGGCTGTGACCAAGGCACTGAGAGTAGTACTCGTTGACCTTCTTGCAAGAGCTTCCAGCAGCGCACTTGGTAGAACCGGAGAAGTTGGCACCACCGCACTGGCCGTACATCTGCACAGTAGAAGAGGAGTCATTAGAAGAAGACTCCTTGGAAGGTGTTTCCTTAGCGGCAGCCTCGACGGTTTCCTCCTCGTCGTCGCAGTCCTTTTGGGGAGCAGCAGGCTTGGGCTCAGCCTTGGTAGCAGGCTCAGGCTCCTCATCACAATCAGCGACAGGAGCGGCACTCTCAGTTTGCTTGGGAGCTTCGGGCTTGGCGTCATAGTCTGACTCTTCGTCGCAGTCAGCCTGAGCGGCAGTATCCTTGGAAGCGACAGGCTTTGTGGTCTCCTTGGGAGCAACAGGCTTGGAGTCATAGTCAGACTCTTCGTCACAGTCAACCTGAGCAGCAGTCTCTTTAGGAGCAACAGGCTTCGTCACAGCAGTCTCCTTGGGAGTAGCAGGCTTAGAGCCGTAGTCTGAGTTGTAGTCAGACTCTTCATCGCAGTCAGCCTGGGCAACGGGGGACTCCTGCTCCTTGGGAGTAGCGGGCTTGGAGTCGTAGTCAGACTCCTCATCACAATCAGCCTGAGGGGTGTTCTCTACAGCCCTAGGAGCAACAGATCTGGCCGCATACTCAGATGCATAGTCGCCCTCCTCGTCACAATCAGCCTGGGGAACAGTGGTCTCCTTCTGCTTGGGGGCTTCGGACTCAGGCTCCTCATCGCAGTCAGCCACGGGGGTGGAAGACTCCTGTTCCTTGGGAGCAGGTTTAGACTCATAACCAGACTCCTCGTCGCAATCGGCCTGAGCGTTGCTCTCAGCAGCCTGAGTAACAACAGGCTTAGCCCCAGACTCAGAGTACTCCGGCTCCTCGTCACAGTCGGCAACAGCGGTGGGCTCAGGGGCCTTGGAAGTAGTCTCCTCCTCATCGCAATCCTGCTCAGCAGCAACAGGTGCGGAATGCTCATAATCGTTTTGGGGAGCAGTCTCCTGGACAGGAGTAGACTCGGGGGTGGTCTCGGAGGCAATAGGAGTGGGCTCAGAGGTCTCGTTTCCAGACTCAGAGCCAGAGGAAGGAGCAGAGCCAGAGGAAGGAGCAGAGCCAGAACCAACACCAGCGGGTCCAGCCTTTCCAACGACAAGAGCAGCAACTTCGCTGGCGGAAACAGGAGTGATGATGTTATCCTTGTTCTTGGCAACAGCGTTGAGGCCGCTCTCGCCGTTCATAACAGGAAGATCTCCGCTGGAAGTAACAGAGTTGGGCTCGCAAGCACGGCCAAGAACAGACTGGCAAGCAGCAGCGGCGCTCTCGTCAGGGATGAACAGAGTGTTGACACCAGCAGCCTCCTTGGTAACGGGCTGATCAACGCCCTCAAAAACGTTACCCTCGATGATGGCATTGGCTCCCTGATAGGCGTCGAAAGCATGGCCCTTCATGTTCTGGAAGTAGTTGTTGGTAGCGTGGAAGTAACCGTTGGTGCCAGGCTCACCGAGCTTGGGGGCTCGACCAGCAACATCGTGGAAGTGGTTGCGGTCAAGAGTGACGTGGTCACCCTCGCCGTAGAACATCATTGTCCAGTAGTGGTTGCCGTTGCAGGAAGCAGAAGTGTCGGTGACGCCGTCGAACTCGGAATTGGAGATGGTGAGGCGGGAGCCGTCGTAGTGGGTGACAATGAACATGCGGCCAACCTTGGAGAACTTGCAATGATCAATCCAGACACCGTCGTTCTCACCCTTAAGCTCCAACGCGTCTCCTCCCCAGACGATTCCAGGGTTCAGGTTGGTGATCTCAATGCCCTGAATGATAACGTTGCTCGATCCCTTCTTGATGGAGAGACCCTTGCCTTTCAAAACAGCCTTGCCGTTACCAATGATACTCTTGTTGCTACCAACAGGCAGAGGCTCAGGTCCAGCAGCATCGTAAGTGATGGAATCAACAGCCACATTGTCCTCACCACCGCAGGACAGATCACCGAGGTAAAGCTGACCACCGTTGGAAGCACTGCAGCTCTTGCGGTCACATCCAGGGCCAGTCTTGGTCTGACCAGTAAAGTCAAACTCCTTGTCAATGTAAATAACACGAGGAGTGTCATCAGCAAGAAGCTCAGCGAGCTCCTCAGCGGTCGAAGGGGTCACGGCCTCGCCCTCACCACCAGTCACACCAGCAGCGAAACCGTACGCCTTTCCAGCGACGGATTGAGCAGAAGCCGTAGCAGCAGCAGCCAAAAGGGCCGCGAAAGAAGCTTGGAAGCGCATATTTTCAGACGGTAATAAGAAAAAGAATGTGGATATAAGCCGTGGAGAAAAGATAAAAGAATGACTTAGGCCGGCCTAAGGTAGCGAATGAATAACAAGGTTAAAGAACCTTTCAAAAAGAACGAAAGTGTGAAAAAAGAGCAAAGAGCACTTGATGGAAAAGAGGGAAACAAAGAACAAGACGAGATGAATTGTTCTTATACAGAAGCTAAAGTGAGGGGGGAAAAGTTCGCTAGACCAGGGTAATGGAACGAGCCGAATGTCCGACGTGAAGCGTCTCATGCCCATGTTCTGACAGCTTAAACGGTTAGCTGCCAAGGTCGTTTGAAACTGGGACACGGAAAATTATGCTTATTTTGACTGTGCCAAGACGTGGTGATTTCGTCGAAGAAGTTTCGTTTGTAAACGAGATTGAATAGGGGACTTTCTGCATCAACGAAGAGGTACTGTATGAAACTTCTACGGTTCCTGCTTACCAGTATAAACATGCTTTTGGAGCCCAAGGCAATAATAACCATTGGCAACAATTAGTAGGTATTTTCTTATATGGGATGTGTCAGGAACAAATCCCCTGATCTTGAGGAGGCGCTTAGCTATACGCGTTTATGACCGCCTATTAGGCTGCCCCTAGGTTTCTAGACAAAATCAGTGAGTCAGTTTATGACCATGTAGTCCAGATCTTGGGCTGTTTATTTTTCGCACCCTCAAATCTGGACCCTTGTCTCGCTTATGGAAAACGGAGCCAAACCCGAAAGCCATTCCCGTTGTGGACTCATTTCCATGGGATTTCGCTCTGTTTCAGGTAACAGGGCACAGCAAAGTCTTGATCTGAATGGTGGAAATTTAGTTTGACAGGCAAAAACTTACCAGCTGGGTGGTGAACCCTTGTGCAAAATGGATCAATTTAACCCTTAGAGCTTCATTGATGTAACATCTCCGGCTTGTGGTGGAGGAGGACTGAATAAAAATATCAAGACCTTGAAGATTGATGTGGACTTATGCATATTGATCATCGATTCGGAGATCGGCCTTTATAAAGATTGACGCAGGGTTGTTGAGCGGGAGGTTACTCATCACTTTTTTGAATCGAATCTGTGTCGATCACTATGAAATAAGGTCGATAACATGTGGTCGTCTTGCGACAACAAGGAATTCCTTTTGTTCAATACTGCCTACCAATGTGACTTCGACTGTTGCCAAAATTGTTGGAAGAAGTCGGAGCGCGGGAATAAGAGGTAGCTACTGTCACTCCAGAAACTCTCTACAATTTTGATCAGCCCCTTATGAATCACTGTTAACCTGCAATTTTCCACCAAAGTCCAAGCATATACTTAGCCCTAACCGCTCGATCCTGGATGAATCAACGCTCACGCTGGTGGGTGATCAACGAGTATGTTGGTGGTCCGACTCACGAAGTAGTGCCACCAGTCGTGGTAGGCTGCAAAATTTGACTACGAACAACTCAAATGTTGGAGACTTATTCAGAACACCATGGCTGCGTATCAATGCAATAGGAAATAGGCCTATGGACATAAAACTACCAAGTAAAACGTTGTAAAAACGTATCAACACCATCTCTTCTCCACCACAAACAATTCAGACCATCAGACCGTTTCTAAACGCAACCAACACAAAATAAACACGACCAAAGTATACCCAAAATGCCTTCTGGAGTGAACAACCCTCAATTCGTGCTGTGGATTTGCAAACAGGCATCACCTCTTGCTCCATGCGACCACGTCAACAAGGCTGAAGCAATCAAGTGTGCGAAATGTAACTGCAGAAGGGGCAAAGACGACCAGGCTATGAATGCCAATGGGTCTATAGTTGGATATTTGGTTAGCGTCAGTGGTAACACGGAAAATTGGCATTGGTATCAGTGAATGGGATCCATCTGTAGGTGACGAGGATGGGATAGGTAGGAGGGTAGCGAATAAACAAAGGTTAACATGACATGACTAGTCTGCCCAGCAGGTCTTTTAATGAAGAGTCAGTTCCCATTGATATAGGAAACTATTTGCAGCTGTTCGTGTATCGTCTGTGAACAGGTGCTATGGATATATATCCTGTGTGACGCCATGAGGCAGTTAATCACAGCGTCAGAACTCCTATAAATATGGATCATGGTATCTGCACATTTCATAACTCTACTTTGTTCCATGTATTGTGTATTAAAGTGAACGCAGAACCTCTATATTACAAACACTTCAAACAGAATATTAACTCTAGACAATATCAACTGTCGAAACGTATAATCGATCGGTAAGAAAACACCAATCAACCATGCCTCCCAGACCTACAACCACCACCACGATCCGAGCGGATCATACATATTGGCGATGCATCCAGAACAGAGTAGTTCAGACCTGTAATATGGCCAGCTCTATTAACAGCAAAGACTGTGAATGGTGCCAGGCGAGGCGGGATAGAGGGGACGACGCTTTGAATGATCAGATGAAAACTATTGGGGAGCTTTTTGAAGTGGACAAGGACGGAGTTGAACATTGGTATTATTACTAGCTGTAGCTTAATAGATCGGATATGTATAATAAACACTAGTTGAGTAGAATTTACAGCTCGGTTTAGTTGTGATTGATATGAACAATAGCCGGCAATGTCGGCCAACAAACGGAAAGCTACTTGTGAATATGCTACTTAGATAGCCCCCTGCCCCCAGAATACACCACGACCGTTTGTGCCAACATATACCAACCCGGCTTCATTGCCACTACCAGCCAACTTGGCCGAGTCAACAGCCCCAAAGCCCATCGACCCTTGAAGATCAGTCCAAGTCTTTCCCAAATCAGAACTACCGTACAGCTTTCGTCCAGCAGACCCTGTACCAAAAGCGTATACGTTCCACTTGCTTCCTGAACCTCGACCAAGAGCAATCTGCTCTGTCCTAGTCAGAGAAGATCCAACTTTGGTGAAAGACTCGCCAAAGTCAGTGCTACGGAAAATACCGACGTCAGTAGAGACCCAGACCTCTCCTGCCTTTGCTGGGTGCGCTGCAATGTCGCGGACGGATCTTGCTGAGTCTAGGGATCCAGATTTGGAGAATGTGGATGCGGTGTTGTTGGAGACGTAGAATGTTGATCCGGAAGCGGCATAGAAGAAGTCATTGTCCTGCTTGTCACTGGCGATGACTGATCCTGAAGGAAGGCTAGATACGGAAGAGAACGATTCCTCTTTCTCAGATCTCAAGACGCCCTTCTTCTCGGTTGACCAGAGAACGACATCTCCATCTGCAGAGTAAGCCACAGAGCCGCCGGCCTGAGAAGCGGCTGTACCGCCGTGGGCTTTCCATGATTTACCACCATCAGTGGACAAGGCAACTTGAGGGGATGCACCTTCAGTGTTACCTGCTCGAACAACATTGCCGACCTTGTTGCCGGCATAATCAACGCTGACAGAGGTTGTGAACATAGGGTTGTCCCAAGCAGATTGAGGTGATTTGTTGAGTGCGCCCTTGTTGGCAAAGGTAAACCCGCTGTCGTCACCGACACCAGCGAGCAGCTCACTACCTCCAGGGGCAGACTTGACATCAAGAACAGCAAACTCCTCGATACCATCAGCCAAGGACTCAATGGTGACCTTATGCTCTGTATCCCATTTGGTGAGATCATGTCCACCGTAGACGGTCAAGCCAGTAGCGTACAACCAGTGGTTGCTATCAAAGGGATCAATAGCCAAAGCCTCCACCATCCAACCCAAACGCTTAGTGTCGACAGAGATAAAGTTCTTGTAGATCCAGGGCGCCTTTGGTGTGGAGATGCTGTAGTGGTAGTCGAGATTACCTTCGGCGTTGTAGTTCCACAGCGTAGACCATGTTTTACCCGAGTCCGTAGATCGGAAGAATTGGACGTCGGGATACCAAGAGTTCAAGGCGGCGACAACGAGTGTTCCTGGCTTTTTCTTATCAAGTGCCAGGCCTCCGAAACCATGGTAGATATTTCCTGGTGGTGTGATGTCTTTCCATGTGTTGGCAGCGATATCGTAGCGGTACACTGCACCGGAGCTGCCATCATAGGGTCCTGATCCGTCGCTGTATGACAGATACAATGCTTTTTCCTTTGACTGAAATTGGCATTTGTGAGGGAGGAAATCCTTAGGCTGGCCGGCAACTGGCTTCCACGTTTTACCAGCGTCGGTGGTAACATAGACAGAAGCGGTAATCTTATCCGCCACGCCGACAAAGATTCTAGACGTGGCGCCGTTGATCAGGGAAGAAGTCGAGTCGAAGGTGACAAAAGCCAAACCTTGAATATCGCTGTTATACCCAGATCCATCACTAGGGTCAGGGATATAAGTGCCCACGTTAGTGAAGGAATCGACTTTAGAGAAACTCTTGCCGCCATCTGTACTCTTCCAAAGACCGTTGCCGCTTCGGGCACCGAAGTAGATGATCTTGGAGTTCTTGGGGTCAACAGCGAGACGTTCGCCCATTCCGCGGCCTGGCATGTTGCCACCGACTTTGAAAGGAAGTTCGGTAAAAGACCATGTTGTGCCTTTGTCGTTACTGATGCCAATAGCTCCATTGTTGGGGTCCCTACAGCCCCTGTTAGATGTGCTCTCATGAACAAGATTCTTCGCTCACCAGCTGTTCGTATACAAGCCAACTGCAGTGAGAACCTTGTTAGGATTGTTAGGATCAAGAGCCACCGCATCAATGCCCCAACGGCTCCTATGTCGGCGTTAGTTAAGGTGTAATAAGATTCATTCATCGGAGCTTTACCATGTTGAGTCCGTAGCAGTGTTATCAGTCAAAGGAGTCCAAGAGTCATCTGGGTTGAGACGATAAAGTCCTCCAATATCCGTTCGAGCGTACGCGACACCTTTGGCATTGGGGTGAAATTCGATGCCAGGCACAAAGCCACCACCGCCACCCATACGAACATTCTGCCACTTCAGGGCAGCTTGGACAACGCTCGCCGAAGCGAAGAGAAGATGGAGCAGCTTCATGATGCCGATTTTGATCGATTGACCATGCGTAAGAATGGGGGCTATATTTCCACCGTGTTATTGTCGCCCTTTATATGTGAAACTTCTCCAGTAAATCCTGTTCGTCTTGAACCTATGATCCGGTAGTCATTTGTAGCATCGGATATTGAAGCTCCGTGCCGAAATAGGAACAACGCAGGGGCTTTAGAGTTCATCACCCGCTTTTTGATGCTCGAAAACCGAAGGTATACGGAATTTGATGATTTTGAACAGTTTGGGTAACGGACATGTCGAATTCATTTTTCCACCTACCAGTTGGAGCTGGGATGTCCATTTTGAGAGAGTGGTGACTATTCGAGATGAACCGGGCGGACGGGCCGTTATATATAGCGCCACTACTCAGCTACGCCGCATTGGTATTGTCCTTCAGGCTGAAGACATTGGGGTAAAAGTCTTTGGAGCGAACCTTTGGTATTTTTAGTATAGTTATGACAAACGATGTGTTGGAAACAAAATACTGCATCATGACGTTGTGGACATATCAATAGAGTGCTAGTAACTTGAAAACCATCTTCTTGTTACTGTGTTTTGGTCTGCTACACGAGCGATCCCAATAACTTCTTTAAGATCCTAGCCAAGGCTATTCCCCAGCCAGTGACAGCAACTAAAAATAAAGAGCCTTGTGTCGATATAAGAATATCATGCTGAGATCTATTACACTTTCAATAGGTCCAATCATA
Source organism: Fusarium transvaalense (assembly GCA_013623685.1). NCBI lineage: Eukaryota > Fungi > Ascomycota > Sordariomycetes > Hypocreales > Nectriaceae > Fusarium > Fusarium transvaalense. Next base: position 9,643 of record JABFFG010000354.1, read on the forward strand.
TCTCTTCTCGCATAGATCTTTCTTACAACCTTTGGTTCGGGATAAGATCGCCAAGTTCAAAGGCATTGCTTATCGATGCGCTTATCTAGACGACACGATAAGGCTGACTTGTCAGCAATACCTCCACTTTCAACAGGGATAACAAGGATTCTTCGAGTCGATCACCTGAAAAGTCCAGGGTTCAATAAGATCATACTGAGGCTGTGAGGTCAAGATAAATGCTTATTCGTCAATTCCAAAATATCACCCATGTCTATGGTTGACCGTAAGGGTGTTCATCACGGAGGATCTCTCTGTTGATCTGATTGATGAGTCGACTATAAGTACAACAACTCTCTGCATATTCATATTCGCAGCTCGACTTATCATTCTATCATTCATTCCCATTCCACGACAAATAGCCATTTAACATGAGATTCTCACCACTTACAGTGATATGCGCCCTCATCACCTTCTCCTCGGCAGCACCATATCCAAACAATGACGCACAAGAAGCACTTTCATTTGCCTACATGGTCAGCATCGGAATTCCCTTTACATCTTTCCGCTCGGCTAACGTGTTATAGTATGGCTTCCCACTCTACGCATTTGGCGACGTGGCCAGGCCTTTGCTTGCTGCAGGAATTGGCTTGAAGCCCAACATCAACATTGCCTCTCCAAAGCCCAATGAGCCTGGTGCTGTTGGTGTTGTACGTCCCAATGCTGATACCATGTACTCTATCTTGTTTATGGATTTGTCATCTACTGACCTTCGAATCACTATCCCCAAAATGCCAGAAGGTCGATACTGGGCCTTTCCCTTTTGCTCACCGTAAGTCAATAACCTTTCTAGCGAGACACGGTCTTACCATTGTTTGCAGTTACGGTGATGATCTGGTCAATCTTGGCAACCTCGGTGCTAGCGAGCCTGGAGACTACTTGGTCAGGTATAACTCCAAGAGCTACGGACTTGAAACCACTGATGTTCCAGAAGGCTATGTCGGCGTTGTCAACTTCCCCATGCCATACGGACTCGTGAACTCAAGGATTGTCACCGACCGTACAGACGAGGATGTTGCCATCGTCGCAAGTCTTCAGAAGGGCTTCCGAGTACGTCCAGTTCCTAGATCTGGGAAACCTGTTGCGCCACGGCTTGACCTCTCGATGTTTGCACAGCCCGAGTACACGGATCAGAACCAAACACGATATCAAGCAGTAATGAACACTGCCGCAGCCCTTACCCCATATCTGCCTCCATATATCGTCTCTGATCGCAAGTCAGTCGCCGATGATCTCAAAAAGGCAGGATTCAAGGGTGGGAAGTTTGTTCAACAGTCTATTACAGACTTGACTGCCGCAGTGAAGTCCGCCAACAACACATCGAAGGCATTTGCAGCGAGGCCGGATGTCCGACTAGATGTTGGCAACGGCTGGAATCTCATTTCCGAAGAATACATTGGCCGATTCGACTCCAACTATGCCATGCGTTACCAGATTGGCATCACTGCGTATCTTGCATTGACACAATCGGAGTGCGCATATCCGTCATTCGGGTCGTTTGAGGAGACCATCTCTGTCAAAAAGGGCGAATCTGTTCTTTGGACATTTACCGCACCTCCCAAGATTCGAGAGGGTGGCTTTTGGAGTCTTACTGCCTATGGACCCAACCAAGATCTTATTCCTAACGAGCAGGAGAAGTACATGGTTTGAGATAGAAGCAACCTGACGTTCCCTGATGGAAGCTTAGTCGAAGAAGGTGGCGAAGGACCGTTCCAGGTTTTGCTCCAGGATTCCGAAATCGCACCTCCTTCGAACTGGACTAACAAGTAAGTATTCCGTTTTTTTATTGTAAATTCGGAAGATCGAGTGCTAACGGTCCAATAGTTGGTTGCCGATCAACTCTGGCGGCGGAGATATCTCAGTGACAAGTAAGTCTACCAGGTTTCCCTGTACAGATCATCCAGATCGTTTGCTGACATGAACTTTTAGTGCGTTGGTATGGTGCTGAGGACGAGATGGTGGACGGGACGTACGTCCATCCCAAGATGACTCTCATCGAAGCCATTCGGGATTGGTGATCCCTCGGTAGGGACTTGTAGGCCAGTTTCCAATAAGATCACCTGGATGTATAGGCGCAGGGTTTAGATAGCGTGATAAATCCCAACTTCTTGTTTCTTCTCGTATCTTGTGCGAAACTTATTCATCCTGAGACTCAATGTGAGAGTGAAGGCAGTCAGTCCCTTACATTATCTAGGGCTAGCCTTCAATTCATTTTAATACTTTTGCTTTCTGATGAGGAGTTGCTCCGGATGTTAGCGGAGGCACAGAAAGTTAAAGTAGTGGCAACCTAGCAGTCTGATTATCGCAGCCACTTCTCTTAGCTCTTACTGTATTCGAGCTTACATTGGCTTTTATCCTTTCCACAAACATCTGAATCACCCAGATACTTGGCATAATGAACAGTATCGTCGACCTCGTATGGAGATCAAAAGTCTGGACTTACACACATACACCGCTAGTTCTATTTACGGAATTTGTTCGACCAAAAGGTCATTTTCTGCAGTTCTAGTCATCAAATAGCCTGAACACCGCTCGGTACTGACGTCAGAACATCAACTTCGGCATTTCAATACGATCCCCTCATCTGACATCTCACCTAGACACAACCATCTGATGATCAGTTGTGAAATACGAGAAGTCCAAAAACAGCCAAATACGAACCGTATAAGAACTCAATCCCTGCTCTGAACCAATCAGAATAACCACGTTCCCTACTAAGGAAGTCAATTACGAACGGCTCAAGCCCAGCTGATCTGATAGTTCGAACCTCTAGCGGTCCGAACCGCAAGATAACCCCACCTCTTGAACGTCTAGAACGCTCGAGTAACACGAGGCGTTGCAGCTTCATTGCGGGGTGATTGCTCATGGTTGCTTTCCAACACGAGGTTATTTTCGGATCAGTCGGCTTTGTTGGAATGTAAAATGAACGAGAGGAGGGGGATAAATAGATGGCCAAGTCGTCGATATTTCTCAATCTCGTGCAACAACCCCAACAAGAACTTCAACACAATCAAACCATATCAACATGCAGCTGACCAACCTCTTCTGTCTCGCCAGTGTCCTGACGTCTGTGTCAGCCATAACCGGTAAATTCTCCTAAATACTACCTAATCCCACAAATTCCCTAACCACTTGATCAGTATCCTACGACCCAGGCTATGGAGACGCCAGTCGCGCCATGACAGCCGTCGCCTGCTCCGACGGTCAAAACGGCCTCATCACGCGTTACAAGTGGCAGACACAAGGCCAGATCCCCAAGTTTCCTTATATCGGCGGCGCGCAGGCCATCGCTGGATGGAACTCGAAGAACTGCGGCACGTGCTGGAAGCTCACCTACAAGGGCAAGAGCATCAACATCTTGGCTATCGACCATACAGATGCCGGCTTCAATATTTCCCCAGCGGCGATGAATGCTCTTACCAATAACCAGGCTGTCAAGCTTGGACGGGTCGATGCGACTGCCACTCAAGTTCCCGTTAGCAACTGCGGTTTGAAGAAATAGGCTATATGAGAGGATATTTATGTGACCAGCTTCTGTTGCTCCAGAGTTTTATGTTAGAAATAATGAGATAAGATGGGATACAGGCACAAATCTTGATATTCGGCCTGCGATAATCTTTTAAATTACTATATTTCCCGTTGAAACCCCAGTATGTTGTATCATGTGAGCTATTTCGCCGTTTTCGCTGTGTTACAGTCAATCCCTTCTCATCAACTCATTTTCTTGCGAATTGCTTCTTGCATTGACTCGTGCGGCAGTTTATTCCGGTTCCGATAAGTAAAGACCTTATCAAGAATGACGTATCGCAAAGGAGGCAAGCAAAAGACATCACCATACAAATGCTGACACATTTCATGCGCCATGCAATACTCGATGCATGAGAGCCCAATAACCTTTCTTCAGGTTCATCTTGTTTCTTTTGCTTGCCATTTCTGTGACTTTGTCAGCCGCCAAGTTTCCGCGACTCCGGCATGACGTGCTGATATGTCGCTATTATATAGGCTCTCTGAATGTTTCATATCTCAATCTCATGCAGCCAGCCAGACACGTCAATCGCAAAAGAAAGAACAATGACCACGTCACTAGATGAAATGTCGCGAGACAGGAACCCAGAAATAATTAAAGCTGTTATATGACGTCCTTCGGGTGTCGTTCGAGAAAATTCTTGCGATAGGGCAAATGTGATGTTCTCTTTCGTCATATGGCGTGGAAAATAGCTAGTGGACGAAAGAAAGTTGGTAGAAATGAGTTGGACACATATTACCAGCGTTCATAGTATTAGAGGGGACAGCACGATATGGTAGATTGTTCAATGACGACGTACTTTGACAATATGTTAGAGTATATCAGCTTTTGCTGAAATTTGTTGAAGCAGTCTCGCAAAGAATAGGGATACATATTGGATAATATTGACGCCACAAATTATTTGTTATAATATTAAAGAGTGACATCGACACTGACATGTATCCCGGCACTAGAGTTCAATGGATATGCCTTTATTGTTGATGGAAGGATTTGCTAGCCAAGCCACATAACCAGCTGTGTATATTGCTTCAGTCTTGTTAGTGATTTGTCCGGGAAGTTCGGACAATGTTTTGTCGAGTTGGCAAGGCTGACATAGCTGGCAGGATGAAATAGGACTTTCCATGACGTTGTAAGGATGAACTAATGATTAGTTGCAGTTAAATTCTCACACTCCTTGTAAGCAGGTTACTCAGTTTCAATATATGTGCTGAATGCTCTGGGGGCCGAGTCACAGCTTAACACGACAACTATAATCAGTAAAAGAAGCGAACAGCGTAGTTGGAGATATATTGACGTAGAGTTAGAGTGCTCATTGCCGGCAATATCATCCGAAGTCAGGTTTCATTATAGTAAAAACTTCAGCCACCTGCCAACATGGGACAGAGCTCATTAAACTTGCAGCAAGTCATTCGGCCTTATTTCCATCGCGACCGTCCATTGCCATGCAGGGGCCGTAAGCCACATGCAAAAGTCACAAGGCCCCCCAACACTGCAAAACAACTGGTCCACTTGCATCAAGGATCATGGCCTAAAATAGGACCCCCCTCTTCGCTTGTGTACATGGAGAGATACCCATCCTTACCCCAGAAATACTACGAGGCATAAAGTACTACCAACCCCAGACTTTGGCAACACAGCAGATCCAGAAACAAAATTGTTCCCGATGTTGCACTGATCAATTTTGACTTTACCGCCCAGCAAGGGCATGGTAGGTATGGAGACTGACCTGAGACGACCCTTGGTTACCCTCTTTTTTACTTCTTTTCTTTGCTTCTGACCAGTACGCGCGCTGCCCTGAACTGCGCATAATGCGGCATTGGGAGGCCAAGCTGACTTACTGCTGTTGGTCACCCCTTCCTGGCCTAATCTTGTACTGTCATGCGCTGGCATAACTTACATCCATCGGGGAGTGTCGGTTCTGATACCGAGCGATTGATATTGAGTTGAATTGTTGTTATACAGCAGATACGTTGGAGGATTTGTATATAAAGGGCTGAAGAGGTTTGGTTTAGTTCGTAGTCTTCCTTTGTAGGTCTTGCTCTGTCTCACTATCACATATTCTTGAAATTTGTTCACAATCACAACGCAATGCGTCCTTCTACAACACTTCGTCTACTGGGGATAACCCTTTTGGCGACTCTTGCAAGTGCTCAAGCTGCTGCACCTGCTGGCTGGCCAAAGTTCTGGTTCAAAGGGCATGTCACCAACAAGGAGACCTTCAAATACAACCCCACAAACGAATTCATCTTCCCCAGTATCTTCCATGCGGGACGATATCTAGACAACCCTCTAGGAGAATGGTATCTCTACTATGCACCACACGAGAACCCGGGCGGTATCTCCCTTGTGTACTCGGATAGTCTCGAGGGTCCCTGGAAAGAATACAGCAACAACCCAGTCATTGCGAACAAGTGGGATTCTTACTATTCAGTCCCTCACGTATCTAGTCCAGACGCTGCATGGAACGCAGAGACAGGCCGTATGTTTCTTTACTTCCACGGTGACAACACACGAACACGCTGGGCAGAGTCTTCCAACGGCGTCGATTTTAGCTACGGTGGCGTAGCAGTTAGCAACGCAATGGCTAGCTCTGAGACCACAGAGTCCAGCTACGCCCGTGTTTTCGCGCACCCCAATTCAGCTTCAAAGTACAACTACGCAATGTTTTACATGACCAATGAGCGCAACAACAAGCGCAAGATAAGGCTTGCCGAGTCTGTCGATGGCCGCAAGTGGGTTGTCGCTCCAGACTACGTTGTCACAGGAGGCGACGTAGAGGGTGATAATGTCTCTGGTGCGAATTACTGGGTCTGGAAGGGACAGGCGTATGTCGTTTACCACGGCTCTTCGGGCAAGATGTACGCTCGGACTATTGATGCCACCCTACGGGATGTGGGATCAGAGCCAATCGTGTTCTATCAATCTCGTAACCAGGGTGCGGATGTTGGACGTGTCGCAGCTCCTGATGTTGCGACTTCTGGTGAGAATACTTATTTGTTCTATGAGTCTGGAGATCGATTGGGAGCGACTATTGCTTGGGCAAAGATGCAGAAGCAGACGGCGCGTTCTTTTCAAGAATGGAAGGCATAATGGCAGTTTCTGGTTTCGTCTTTTTCAGCTGTAATATAGTGTATATTTTGACAAGTATTTGTAAATCGTTACTGTATTTATTCTCCAGCATTCAATAGTGCATGAATATCGTTTTGGGGTTTCAATGTGGCTGTCAATAGTTTCTTATGCTGACCAGTTATTCAAGGTACCCTGTAGATTTAATCCATGACGTCCACGGGTATCTTTCAGGGAGCTTGGACATAAAATTCAGACAGCTTAGAGGAGAGATCCCCTGAAAATTGGTGGCCCACTTGTCAAGCTTCCTCGGCAGCTCACGCCATCGCCAAGATGGACATTAAACGAGACGAGACAATCCACAATACAAACTTCAAGTCAGCTACCTCAGCTAAAGCCCCATATCTTGTTCCATCTGCGTCATTGTGTCTTTGTTCCAGAGATTCCATGGTCATGATGACTCCTCTCTCCTCTTCTATCCATGATACACGTTACTGCGTTGGGCCGCAAAACCAGCTGGCGAGCATTGATTGGCGGCCTCCCCTCGCTTAGCCTTATCTAGCCAATCATATTCATCATCTCGATAAGCGTATCCATCTTCAGTTACCGCCTTTTTGGCTTGGTACAGTCTCGAGTATCCACGCAAGACGCTTGCTTCTTTGACCTCTCACTCTCCTTACACCTTCTCTATACAACTAAGACCAAAACATGGGCATCGAGGAATTCTTCACCAAAGCAGTTCGCGACAGAAAATTTCAACAAGCAGCCCTCGAGGTCGCAAGCAGCTGCGCCTCGGCGACGCCCGTCATCAAAATCGTTCAGGCCGCCAACAAGATCTCCAAGGTGGGAGACGTCGTCCAGCATGCCAACGACTTTCTGGCGGGCGCGTCCCAGACCGTCAAGGGCGCCCAGACAATCCTACCCCAGATGCACATAATGGGCCAGTCCCTCGTCGACAGCGCCAGGCTCTTTCAGCAGTTTTCCATGGTAGCCACCACGTTGAGCGCGGGGGCAAACATCATCCAGACGTATCAGGGTATTCAAGCGCTGAATCTCATCGCTGCGAAGCTGGGTGATATCTCGGATAGTCTGCAGGCTCAGGCGGCACTTACGGCGCAGCGAGACTTTCCCCAGTATGTTTTCGACATGGTGCGAGAACGACTCAGCCAATCCAGCGTCGACACGGAACGAGACCATTGGTTCTTTCTTTACCATCCCGATACCGATTGGTACCCCAAGTTCTTCCATCTCGTCGAGGAGAAGCCGCTAAGTCCGAGATTCTGCGGATACACCAACCAGCTCGATACGGTCTTTATGTTCATGCTCGCCGCTCGAGAGCGCATCACGAAACGAGAGATGGTCAAGTCGAAAAAGAGGCAACATTGTCGACCTGTGCAACTGCATCTCATCATCCCCGCCTACCAAACGATCCTGATCCCCGAACGCATCAAAATCCCCGAGGAAATTGGCGATTTCGTCATCGAAGGTCGCATCAACAGCAATAGGCCTTTCGTGTGGCTGAACCTCCCCGACGAGCAGCAGCACTATACCTTTGATGTGGGCATGTGGAGTCCCCCAGAGCAAGGTCTCTGGGAGAAAGCCCTGGAATGGATGGGCATGTCTGGAAAGCTCAAGATCTCGGATACGCCACGAGTGCTCGGTGTGGGAGAAAGGATCGAGATGATCGAGGATGAAAAGCGCGAAATGACGATCCAAGAGATCACGAACGATGGGTCGACGGAAATCATCAAGAGGGCTGCTACCGAATCAGCCCTTGATCTTGTGGCTGTGAACAAACATCAATCGATGCCACTTCATGAAGGTCGCAGACGACGCTTGCGCCGAAGAGAGCGCAGCCGCTAAGAGTTACGATTTAGGGACGGGAACATTTGAACATTTTTTTTGCATAACGAATATGGAGTTCTGGGAGGCATTCAGTCAGACGACACACAATATCAATCATGAGGAAACATACACAGCTTATTGGGGATTATACATACTAGATTGTTAAACGGTAGAGCTCGGAAAGGAATAGCGAGCAATGAACGAATCAATGAGAAAATTGTTGGATACGATAAAAGGATCAGTGGAGCCATCTTAACTTGACTTCGAACCACGTCTCTATCTTTTCCCGTAAGGTCTTTTTCTTTGGCGGGAGCGGCTCAGTCGAGAGTGCAAAAGCCTCCAAATCCTTGAATGCAGTGGCCAGATCGTCATTAACGATGATCAAATCGTGGGTCCCAGGTTTTGCAGCATAATCAAGTTCCAGCTTCGCATGTGCTAGTCGTCTTTGGATGCTATCTTCATCGTCCGTCCGACGATCCCGAAGACGAGCTTCCAAAACCTCCAAGCTTGGAGGTCTGATGAAGACATACCGCGCACTCATCTTGAACTTCTTCATTGCCTTGACGCCCTCCATATCGATATCCAGTACCGGTACCATCCCGCTTTCTATCACATCTTCGATCGCATGAAATGACGTGCCATAGTGATGTCCATTGTAAACAGTGCACTCTATAAAGATGCCTTGCGCGTAAAACGATTGGAACTCCGATTCGGCCGTGAAGTGGTAATGGATACCTTGGATTTCGCCAGGGCGCGGAAGTCGCGTGGTGTGCGATACGACAGTCTTGAAAATCTCGGGATGGGATTCGCGGAGTTTGGTGATGAGTGTTCCCTTTCCGACTCCCGAGGGACCCGAGATGACGATGGGTTGGGAAGCGTGATAAGGAACTTGGCGCATTTTTAACGACTGTGTATAGGAAGATCAGGGGAGTCGGTAAATGCTTGTATATATGTTCAAGGGTAAAACTTCAAAGGTTCAGGTGATTGATTATGTGTTCACTGCTTGGCGGTTTGACCAGGAAAGTTTGCCTGTGCACGGCCAACGTTGATACAGAAGGAAGGTTTGATGCTCAATTTCACGTGAATCAATTGGATAACTTGCCTCAGTCATTCACGAAACCTCTTAAATTTCCTATTGTAAACCTCAATAAAATAGTACAAATACCGCTGGCGTTGTCTTTTACCAAAAACATGTCAGCGATTATGCAAAGATTGAGTATAAGCACCACGGTTGGTAAGCAATTGCAAGCAGAGGTTTATTGTGACAGAGAATAACTAACAAGATGGTAGGCCAGTCCATGTTGGTCATATTATCACTTCACACTGCGCGATGTGGTGACAATTGGAGAAAAATATGCTCTCCTTTCGAGTGTTTATCAAACCCTATCAATAAGCTTAATTCTTCCGTAATCGTTGTGGGCCAATGCAACCTATAGCGTCCAGTGTATCTGAACGTATCATTCGATTCATGGGATTATAGCACGAACCTCCTCCGCCGTATACTCGGCACCACTAGGCGCAACCCAAAATGACTTGAAACCACATTTCTCCAACTTCTCCAGAGCCAGGACGAGTAGATCTTGACTGTCGTCATGCCAATGCCTGCTCTCCCGGTCTTGATCAAGCCAGGTCTGCTCTGAGTCAACATCGAGCACCCGAATACCGATCCTCTCCAACTTCTCCCCGCCACGTCCAGGATCCGCCTTTATCTTGCTAGCCCAGCGACCCACCCTAAGAACCCTCCGGATTTGTGACTTGGTGAACATGCTGTAGGTTCCTTGCTGTACGCTGTGGTAGTGGAGATCGAGAATCAGGGTTTGTATGCTGGGACTCAGCCAGTTGAGACAGGCGTCAGGTGTTGGACTTTCGTAGGTGATGCACAAGGTCAAGGTGTGCAGTTGGGGATACTCCCATGTTGAAAAGGTATTTTGGTTCAGAGTGTATCCTAACCAGCCTAGCCTCAAGACACGCAAGGACTGGCGTTGCGGCATGAGCACATCGGTAAGCTTGTCATGGTCCCAGCGGTAAGCAGGATCCGGTTCCATCTCTTCCCAGTCGTAGTCATCGCACGTCATGTGGTCGAGATCAAAAGTATAAAGGTTTCGTGGCCACTCTACCAGGCGTCTGATGTCCTCCGGCGTGGCATGCAGACACCAAAAGCTGATTGTAGTAAAGTTCGCCGTGGCCTTCTCTTCCTACAGGTTAAGGTCAGCGAATGTAGTTTTTCTTCTCCGTCTTGCAGGATCTGGCAGGTAGCAGAAGGCTGTGTTGATGGATAGGGAAGACTTACAGGTGATGGGCCCAAATCTACTTCACCTGAATCGAGGTTTACCCTATCAAGTGCCAGGCATTCCAAGTGTGGTAGCTTGACCAAAGACCTTATACTCTCACTGTTAAAGCCTTGACGGTCATAATTCACTTTCAAGTCCTTAATGTGTATCTGCAGCGCGGGATTCTCATCAATAGTCCTGAAGAAAAGATCTCTCTGTAGCGACCACTCTTGGTGGAACTCGTGCGCATCGATGCGAATGGTCGTGTACAAAATGGGCATTACCAGATCGTGAAAGCGTCGACAGGTGAGAGCGAGTGAGTACTGTCCTTCAACATTAATTTGCCCTTGATGAGGAGCTGATCGTTTGCGTTTCACCATTGTTCCGTATCGAATGCCATAGTAATCGTATCCTCTTGCCAATCTACGGTCAAGTTGGGCAACTTGTTCGAAACAGAGTCGTAGGATCTCATTGGGCATACGCAGAATGCAGCTGTCGTTGCTGGACTGTGGTGATGGCATCGTGAGCGGCCGATAGGCGAGGGAATCTGTATTCTCCATGATGCTCGAGATCTCTTGCGATCAAGGGCAGTTCTATAATGTCGGTGGGACTTTCACTGTTCTAGGAGTAAGCCATGTGGTTGTGAGCTGACATTCTGTGGCTGATGCCTGGAGACACGGGGAAAACTAAATGACAGCATTTCTCAACGCTCGACCAGGTCAATATAGTCATGAGTTATGGAAAGACTTGTACATACGACCACAGGTACTAGAAAATACGGGATCCCGTCCGCTCTCCCATAGTCAAGCTAGTAACCGGCGGACTAGTAGTTGGGTCGGTGACGACCAGCGAATCCCTGCTGTTGTATGTTTTTTGCTTAATTGCGTGACTATCTTTTTGCTTCCTCATTAGAACATCCATATAGTAATTGTCATTGTCGTGCCGTTCGGAGCCCAATCGAGACAGTAAAGTATATTGGTGGCATGGTTGAACCGTATGAAAGCTGCCTGCCTACTTGCGATCAACATTCTTGTAAGCCTGGAGTTGAGTATATGAAGATTGTCCGCCACTTCCTGGCGAGAAAGACAGCCTCTTCGCCCAGACAAATACCAAGAGGATTCTGTATGTACTAGACTAGCTGATTAGTTCTTTTAACCACAGGCCGCGAATCCTTCTGTGCCATCTTAAAGTATACTACGCTTGTTCCATTCTTACATCGTAGGAGAGGAATGTCACAGCGCTAAATCTGCCCCGCCCACCACTGTAAGCACAGCCTCACAGGGCTGAGAGTAATCATCCATCATTCGGAGCACAGGAGGCCTCTGCAAATGTCCGCATTTCCATTCCATCGTGATGTAAATCGGATGGCTTAATAAGATGAAGTCATTAATTATGACAAAGTAAAGAGTGAGCAGCGTTGCGTACAAGACATCCAATCCATGGATACGCAGAGATCCATTGCTGATAAGGTTCAGGCCAAGGTGAGCCCGTTCTAAGCGATCTACAGCACCACCTTCACTTCAGTGACTGCCATGTCAGCCCTTGCACCGAAAAAGGATGTCACTTATGGATCTGATCATCTCACAATGCACTGTAGGATTCGGTCTGATAAAGGTTCAGAGCTTTCTTTTCCTTAAATAGTTAGCTAGCTGTCATCATTGACAAGAGATTGGGGTTCATGAAATCCTACTGTAACGTGCCCCGTTCATATTCCCAGGCGTTTGCGGAGCTGAATAAATTAGTGGAAGGTTAGAACACAGCCTCCAGCAGGGATTAGAAGTTTTAAAACCACCACTACAGGACGTCGCTCTTATTCTTTATCAAAATCAACTCCTATCATCTATTCAAGACAACATGTCGTTCCTGAATAAGTTCAAGAAAGAATTCGAAGGGCTCAATTTGAGTGAGCGACTGGGGCAGCAGCAGGGAGGTAAGATTTCACATACCTCACTCACTCAGGCTTACTGAATGTCCGCTAAACTAATCTCACAGGTGTTCCTCCAGCACCTGATACACATGGGAATAACAACTCGTACCAGAATCAGTACCAAGGACAGCAGAGTTACCAAGGAAATGGACAATCTCCTTATTCTGCACCTCATCAATCGTATAACCAGGGACAAAGCCAGCAGAACCCAGGCTTCCAGGCATACACTGGTCCACCGTATAATGGACATTCGTCATTCAGCGGCCAGCAGCCCTATCAACCACCACCACAGCAGCAACAGCAACAGCAGTACTCTAGTCATCAATCCTATAGCCCTCAACCACCCTCATATAATCCCTCTCCTCAAATCCAGCAACAGTCGCAGCATCAGCCATGGTCACCACCGCCACCCTCAATGACAGGCCCGCCAAGTGTCCCTGCAGTCTATTCCCCTCCAGCAGTCGTTGCGCCCTATGATGCACCTTCACCAAGGGCGCTCCCATGCCCAACCCCGCCTCGCTGGATCGCTCACTGGTCAGAAAAAGACCAACAATGGTACTACGTCGAAACCACGGGCAGAAGCGCGTGGCAAGCGCCATCTGAACTTCCACCACTGGCTGCTATGCCAGCTTTCCCCGGCAGCCTGAACGTTGTCAATAGGGCGGCGGTAGGACAAAGTTCGACCCACCCGTCACAGCCGCAATATGCAAACCTTCAAGATTCACGACCAACTTTGCCAGAAGGTGGCAGCAAGTCTTCTTCTCTGCTTGCGGCAGCTGGTGGGTTTACCGCTGGCGGTGTCGCTGGTTTCTTTATTAAGGACCGTATTGGTGAGTAGCATATCGTCGTTCATATACTCACGATGACTCATTGGTGTCTAGATAAACGCAAAGCAAAGAAGCGCCACGGCCGTGGAGCAGAAGACTTTGCAGACTTTGTCGAATATCCAGCCTGGGATGTCGGTCTCGACTGCAACATCTGCGACCAGGCCATCAGCGGCCCCTACGCGCACTGCAAGAAGTGCGACGGCGGTGACTACGATATTTGCCGTGACTGTCTTGCGCAGGGACAAACATGCGATGGCAAAGGAAAGCATAGTCTCGTCAAGGTATACCCCAAGTACTACTGCGATATCTGCAATGTCTTGATCAAGGGTGAGTTTTACTACTGCGGGATATGCAATGATGGGGATTGGGATACGTGTAAGAGGTGCTTTGATAAGGGACACACGTGTAAAGCGGCAGAATGTGGTGGACGACATGATATGTCGAAGCTTTTCATCCCGGATGTCAAGTTCAAGAAGAATGAGAGGGTTGATACGAGTAGTAGTAGTAGTAGTAGTTCCGATTCCGATTAGTTGGGCTCTGGATAGCATCATTTTCACTGAATTTACGGTCTCCAGAACTGATCTTGTTAGAAGTCACTAGTCCTCCAGGCCAGGGACTATAATGTCAAGGTGATGGCTGCCGCAGATGGCCCTCCTTCAATCTGTGGAACACAGAGAGAACGGCACAAGGGTCAATAATAGATCAATGACCAAGAAGAGCATCCTACTGGTGATAGTCAAGAAGATACTTAGTGGAAGCAGCGCATTGAAACTAAGTTATTGTGTAAGGATGGAGTATGGTGCCTGTGTAATCGCAATTGCAAAAAAGCTTAACTTAGAACGATAACACCAGCACGGTATGGCCATGTCGTCAATACGCAATGGCAGGTATTGCAATTAATCGCCCAGTGATACTACACAAGCCGTTACCAAAAGGTGTAGACAATGTAATATCGAGAAACGAGTGCAATGCCAAGGGAAGTTGTGGGCGCGACTAGACGCCGCGGCATGGGTCTTCGATCGAGGGCTTGGGAAATGCGGTTCACTCAACATTTCTCTCGCAAAGAAATAAGTTTTCGTATTAAACTCCCGTTATACTCGTGTTCAGATGCCCAAAAAGGTGCTTCGAAGTGGGCGACAAAAGGGCTCTCTTTACGTGGGTGAGCGACAGTGACTTTGATGTTTAATACTCTCCGTTACTAACAACTTGGTTCGCGAGTGATTTTCGGTCACTAATATTACTTCAGGGGGATGTAACGGATGAACTTCAGTGCCGTCACACGCTACTTTTGTTCTCTGGTGCTTATATTTAACTGAAATAGTAGAAACCTTCATGTTGGCACGGGGAACGAGAGGGCATGTTATCGAATTGATCATCGACCACGACATTGTTTCCTCTTGGATATTAGTATTAGGTAGGGGACGATTGGAAATAGAGTTTAAGAAGCTTACTGAAGAAAATATTTGTCCACTTGAATTGGAACCTGCGTGACGGGACTGTTCAGTGTCACGCAAATATGGACACCTTATCGCCAGGTTTGGTTACATAATCTTTTTACATTTCTTTTCGTAAGTTTCGCTTCTCCTTTCCGCGCACAATTATAGAGACCGTGTTTCTAGTGATTCCTCCACCCTGCAATGGCATACCTCTCCAGACTCTGCCTGTGGACCTGGTTACTACACGGGGCTCAACGATACCAGCGCCCATCCATAGGCCAACCTTTGTCACATTGCACATATCGAAGTTGCAACAAGCTACTGGAATTCTTACTATAGTTAATTAATGATTTTGATATATATGGAAAACCTTTCCAACAGCGAAACACAGAAGAAGCAGACACCCTAACGCTCTGCCTGGTATACAGTCAACAATAAAATTCAAGCATTCCTGAAAATGCTCTTATTGCGTGCCACAATAAAGGTTGATGATGAATTGGCTAAGTTGCTACGGTGAGGCGCAGCGCGGAAGGAGCTGTGTTCTAACGTAGCTTCTAATATGCTGACAAAACGGGGAGCAGCTTCCACCTGCTACATTACCCATCCTGCCTGTCTTACTGTTCCTCTTCCTTTTGCCCCTGTAAAAAAATACAACTTATCTGACCTACGAGACCAATATCTACCAAGAAATCATCTCATCATGGATAAGTCTTCCCCCATCAAAGCTGATCCAGAATCCCTACCAAGGAAGAGGCGTGCGGTCTCAGACGCGGGATCGAAACATGCTCAGAGGCGGCGCAAACAAGACGAGGGAGAGAATCATTTGTCAAGATTACCTGAGGCGAGGTCTTCTCTATCTTCTGACAGTGAATCAGACGACCTGGCCAGTCCTACTTTACTTCTGGAACAAAAGACACCCCGAATACTACCAGACTGTCCCCTTCTCGAACTTCCAGTTGAACTCGTAATCGAGATCATGTCGAACTGTGGAAGCCCATTCGACCTCCTTAAGCTCACCTTAACATGTAGGAGTCTTCGTAACATCTATCGAGGCTCCTACAACAGCCATTCGAGGCGGAACCCGATCTTCCATCACGCCCTTTCGAATCTACAAGACCGCTTTGAAGGAACCGTCCCGGGCCACTGCAATGCAATAGCTCGGTATCGGAAAGACCGGCGGCACATCCTGGAAACTCTCTCTCTTCGGAATCGGGAGAGGTTTATCGAGAGGCGACTTTTCCTCCCCTTGCCACCAGTCACCGTCATCAGAGCAGGGCTGCCGATGCAGTATTTTTGTGACATCTCCCCAATACTCGAAGACGCAGAATTGGTAGTCAGAGACTTCTCGACCAAGGTTTTGAAGGGCTTGGACATGTCTGAGATACTGAACACCTCATATGCGCACGACAGCCAGCCAGAAGCTCCTGTACTTTCACCATCCGAGAAAGTCAGATTCCGCTATGCAGTCTTCCAGTATGACAACTATTGCAACATGTTCTTCTACAATGACAAGGTCTTGTTCAACATGAACAGTCGTTTTCGTCAGTGGTTCTTTGAAGACAAGCCGATGGAGAATGCGAAGGGCGACATCCTCAGGTTCTACAGTATCGTGACGTTCATCTCCACTTGTTATCAGTATTTCGTCGGGCTCGTGGTTTCCACTGTATCCCCGGATAACTCGACAATTGGCACGTACGAGGAGCGGAGGTACTTCCACACTGCAGGCTCGGAGATTCTCAGGTTCAGGCACTATTTACTGTGCCAAGGTATACGCCTGTACGCAAAGTTGCGAGCCATGGATTGGCACAGCAGAACAGAATTCCTTTTAAGGGAGTTTTACAATCTGAGAGATACCCACCATCCGACAATCAGTGTTCAGGGTCTCGAGTACAACGGCCAAGGTACACACGGAGGCCGTACTTGGACCCCATGGGCACACGCTGACAAGGTCTTTACACCGCACCTCGAGCTTCACTACCGAAATGCTTTTTACTTCTGGGACGCCGGACGCGACAAAAGTACAATTCCGGCAGTTGCTGGATGGGGTCAACCTGCCTATGCTACCTAATCCTCGGAGTATTCGTAAAGGAGCAAAGGCAGAAGTACGGGCGAGATCACGGGGCGACCTAAGGCTTTACGCTGCCCTCTAGAGGAGGAAGAGATTCCCCGACTGCCTCGATATCACTGTCATGCCTGATTGCTCAATATATCAACACACAATTATGACACAGGCTTTATATCACGATTAAAGCAGAGGAGGAATATGAGAAAGAAGAGACAGAGAAGGCATCAAGGGATGTTTCTTAATGATTTTGGGTTATGGAGTTAGCGTGGCAGTCCCGTACCCACGATTCTGTCTGAGCGGGTGTATGAATAGTGAAAAGTATGGATGAGCGAGAAGCCCCTGAGATACTTCATTTTCGTGGTGTTTGAAACCTTCTTTCCCGTTTAATTCTCATGACTCAAAACGTGCCAGAGTCTACCTAAACCTTCCTGTGGCTAACAACACAGATCGGCAAATTGCGACTGCTGTCTCCTATTTTACCACCGAGTTATCTCAGGCAAACCACTGGTATGTATGAATTTTGAGCGAGCATTTTTTGCGGCGTCATAATAACATGTTATAAGTAAAGCGTCTGGGTGTCATCTTCGCTCTAGGATGTTATAAGTGGCAGGTCCCTGGCAGCTTCTTTATTGAGAGGTTAAATCAGATGTAAGTTTGCATTTTCTACTATAGTCACATATGAGGAGTGTTAATATGCAGAAATTGGTCATCGTGGCTTAAAGTGTATTAATATT
>JABFFG010000355.1:0-31865 GCA_013623685.1 Fusarium transvaalense
ATATATATATATATATATAGCAGTGCATTTTACAATAGCCTTGTAGTCGTGTGCGTCCGGGAGTCTTAAGAGTGCAAACTGTACTATATAAGGCGTCTAAAGAGATTGTATATCGGTATATTGTGGATGACTCCTTTTTAGTAAAACCCATGATGATAAACTTTAGCTAAAAGCTTGTCTCCCGCGGGATTTGGGGTTTCTTTTCAAGTGGCTCATGACTTTTGACCAATTCTCTTCTCTTCTCTTCAACCCCCAAAGAAAGCCCCTCTTCCCCCACGGCGGGGTATTCCGGCCTCGGCCCCTCACTCTAAAAACAGAAACCATTATTGGTCAACATCAACAACCGGTCTTCTTTCCGATGTCATCATATTCCCCATCATGCGCTCATCAGTTACCCGTATATATACAGCTCAGCTCCGGTCTCTATTGTCCAAGAAACAAATTGTCCATCCCCTCATACTCTTCAATAACTGTCCAAAATGAAGCTTCTCTACCCAACATCCCTCAAGCTCGACATCCAAAGCCTCGAAGGCTTCTCCGTCGATCTTCATCCATACGACGTCAAGAAGCCCATCCCAGAGGAGCACGTCGACGCGGAAATCCTCGTCACTTGGACAAACACGGCCGAGAACCTTCAAGACGCCGCAAAGCGCCTCACAAAGCTCCAATGGATCCAATCCCTCGCTGCGGGTCCCAACGATGTTCTAGGCGCTGGCTTCGATGCATCAAAGATTAAGATTACCACTGGTTCGGGTCTTCACGATCACACTGTCGCAGAGCACGCTCTAGGTCTGTTGCTTAATGCTGCTCGTCGCTTCTACGAAATGCGTGATTACCAGCTCCAGGGCAAATGGCCAGGTCACCTCGGTGGTCCTCAGCCAGACCGACCCAAGGACGCTTTCACAACACTTCGTGATGCGCGCGTGCTAATCTGGGGTTTCGGCAACATCGCAAAGAGCCTCACCCCGCAACTCGTTGGTCTCGGCGCTCAAGTCCGTGGTATTGCTCGTCACAAGGGCGTGCGCAACGGCATTGAGATTTACACCGAGGACGACCTAGACAAGCTTCTCCCCGAGACGGATGCGTTGGTCATGATTCTTCCCGGCTCCGATTCCACACGCCACGTCCTCAACGCCGAGCGACTCAAGCAATTGCCCAAGCACGCGTGGGTCGTCAACGTGGGGCGGGGTACATCAGTGGATGAGGATGCGCTTGTTGATGCGCTTGAAAAGGGAGAGATTGGAGGAGCTGCGCTGGATGTTTTCGAGACGGAGCCTCTTCCTGAGCCGAGCAAGATCTGGAAGGCGCCTAATACGATTGTTTCGCCGCATGCTGCTGGTGGACGACCGCAGGGTGCTGAGGGGCTTATCGCTGATAATCTGAGGAGGTTCAGGGCGAAGCAGGATTTGAAGAACATTATTTAAATAGCATAGCAAAATAAAATAGCGAATAGCATTTTGATTCTTCCTGAGTATTTCTCATCATTATTAACTATTTGCGATAATTAAAATTGGGAGGTATGGTGTTGCAATTGCTGAGCAGTAGAGTACTCCACTACAGGATTGGGGGTTTGAGGGGATTCCCACTATAATTTACTCATTGTATGGAGCATGCTGGCTCGTTCCAAGACCTCCATTGCTCTACGCTCCAGTAATTGCAGCATACAATCCAGCAAATTCTGACAATGGGCCAAGGAAACTATCATCTTCTGGTCTTATTTCATTCTCAAACCCCAATAATTAGACGGTATTGTTCTGATCTGTCCCTCAGAAAAGTTGCCCAAAAACCAAAGCAGACAAAATTAGTCAGTCAGCTTATGCTTCTTAGACCAGACTCTTAGGCTGTTCATTCTTGCACCCTAAGCCTCAGGCCCAACCAGTGGTACTCCACTCAAAATGTTCCCGTTGGCTCAACTGACTCATCTAATCTTATCTGATCATCAACCACACCATCTTCATCTCATCTCCGTCATCCATCAACTCAACCATCACCTGATTCCTCAACTAGAAAACTCCTCTTAATCATGACTCTAGTACCTTTCACCCTCAAAGAAGCCAACACGCCCAATTCTTGCCAATTCGCCCTCCCCACAAGAAGAGGTGAATACCTGATCCAAATCTCATGGCCTCTATGCTGGGGCAACGAGCGCGCACCGCCAAAAGATGACACCTCTACTGTCTCCACAGTGTAAGAAAGCACTCACCTTTAAGATCCATTAACTGACCATACTAGATACATCGTTGATGGAAACGCCTACTTCTTTACAGCGACAGACATTGCTCGTCGACTAGAGCTTACTCACCAGACCCGAGTTGTCCTGGTCGCAATCGGCTATCCCAACAAAACTTCGGTCTTTGACAAGCGCCGTAATGGGGACTTGACACCCGAGGCTTCTGATGGCATCTACAGTATACCGCCCGGTCCTGACGGGAAGCCTTCGCCGGGTCCCTTCGGTGGCGCATCTGATTTTCTCGATATAATTCAGAACGAACTCCGACCATATGTTGAAAAACATATCTTCCCAGACGTTCCTCTCAACTCTGGACCCAAGGCTCTATTCGGCCACTCCTACGGTGGTCTCTTCACCCTCAACGCGTTATTCACCCAACCAGATTCCTTCGACACCTTCATCGCAGCCAGCCCATCGATCTGGTTCAACAACAAAAGCATCGTGCACAATCAAGAAAAAGCATTCCGCGCACGCAAACCTCCTACAGGTCGAGCTCCACGCTTATTGGTCATGTTTGGCGGCGCAGAACAGTCACTCATTAAATTACCTGGCGAGTCGAATGAGAAGTTTGACAAGAAGCAAAAGGGAGCGATGGAGAGGAAGATGAAGGATAACGCTCTGGAACTGGTAGCTAGGATGGAAAAGTCCAAGAATCTTAGGGATGTTTGGATGTGGGAGTTTGAGGCGGAGGATCATGGTGGTGCAGCGCCTTGTGCTTTGCAGAGAGGACTATTTAGATTTCTGCTGGATCAACGTGCAGAGTAGTTGTTCACATTGAAATCATATGAAGCGTCCATCAGCCGGAAATACAATGCCTTTAACAAAATACCAGATAACACAACTATATAGCTTTCTCAATAGACATTCCAACACCATCGCTATGCTCAATCAAACGAATTCAACACCCTCGCTACGGGTTATTGTTAGCCCTATTTCTCACTCTCAATATAATCCTGGGTCTCTTCGCACTTCCACCCGTGACTTGTCCAGCAGCTCTCCTCTTACCAACTCTTCCCGTCACGATCCCCTGCTGCGTCTTTTTCTGCTCAAGAAGCCTCCAGTTGAACTCTGACGGGTCAAATGGAGGATCATAATTCATGTCATAGTCACGTTGAGAGTCGTACTTGACAAGAGGAAGCTTGGGTCCCATGGGCATATTTTGGCGATTTCGAAGGGGATACCGTGTGTCGCCGTTACGCCACGCCACGACAGATGAAGGCTTTAGCGATGGAATACTATGAATTGCTTCTTGCTCCCAGTGATCAACAATGTCTCGCTGGAAGCAGTGTAGATCCCACGCCGCCATGCTCTTCCACGCCCAAACAGGTCGGACGTCGTTGCCTGGGCCCAGAATGTGAGGGACTGTCCAAGCATGGCTGAAGTCGCCGATTTTACCCTCGTAGTATTGCTGCTCCTTCAAGTCCCGGATGACGATGCCACACTTGTGCAGGCTGTACAGGTCGCGCAGCATCTGGGGGATCAGCTTGATCTGTCTTTTCTTCGCAGCGTTGGTCATGGGGTTTCCATTTGGGTCGCGATGGTCCGGAATCCAATCTTTGACAATGGCGTACACGGGCACAGTTAGATCATTATGCATGAGTATCGTCTGTGGTGCGTGTGCTTGCCGGAACACTTGTGAGTGAGGAAAAGCTTGCCTCACTGCAGCTCTCCACTGCCGCCGGAGGTTCCTTGTCAGAAACACTCGAAGGTAACCGTGTGCTTTGATAGCAAGGTGCTCACGATCGAGCTCCTTTAGACGACCGTACACGCGGCACTCGTTGTTGAAAGGTGTCGCATGGTGCTGTAATTCATCCATTACGGCTTGAGGCTGAGGTTGGTCAGTATTCGGGTCGAAGTTTGGTTGGTCTCTGTCAATCATATAGTGCTCCTCAAGAGGATACATCTCGAATGATGGGTCATCGATCCAGGGTGTGATGAACTATAGATGTTAGCAGTGAGTGTTAATGGTGGGTAGGTCTGTACTTACAAACTTGACAACGTATATGACGTTGTTGATTTGCATTCGCAGAACAGCAGAATGAGCTCCTGCACCGAGAAAGTCGAGTACTGTGTAGTTTTCATTCTCGAGGTCGTCTACGAAACGGTCTAGTTTGGGACCTTCGACGGTGGGTAGCGGTGGTAGCAGTGCAAGAGCAGCAGCAGCGGCAGCAGCCATTTTAAAATGATGATTTGGGAATTGGATGTATGTGAAGGATTGGTTCTTTTGTAGAAAACGTGATGAGTCTGTTGTGATATCGAGATGTGTCGAAGCAGGTGATCGAGTCGTATCTTTGTACTTGAAGGGTTGACACCAACATCTTGACCGAGAGACATATTGAAGACCGTGTAGGCTCTGAGCTGGTGAGTATCAAAGGAGGGACAATAAAGAAGATTGTTGTTCGAACAGGCCAAACGGCGGGATGCATCATGTCAAAGGATCTAGAACAAACGATTCAAGCCGAACAATAAGATAATAAAGGACCGGTTATTCACATTACTTATTGTTCTATGTTCAAGATAAATTGTTCGGACCAATAAAATTAAAGAACATTCTAAAATTGTATCCTCTGTTTTAGTACTGACAACCCCATATCTTCTTTGTCAGTTACATGGCACTGTAAAATTATGAGCCAGAACATCGTTCTACATGAACCACAATATCAACGTATTCACAGTATCGATCACTGACAAAGAAAGTCGTCTCAAGGCCTCAGTATGCTACTTTAATGGCTACAACTTGAGATATCACCAAATCAACTCTCTCGATTCTACTATCAAAATAATGCCAAAGTCCAAGTCATCTCGCACTCCCACGTCACGTAAACTCGAAGATCAAGTTTATGCCAAAAGCAGGGGCACATCATGTCGCTTCACCGCATTGGTTGGGGTTCCCTCAGCTGCACAATGAGCGAATCCTAACCATTCACCGAGTATATACGTACAGAGAAGGCAGCCGAGATTCCATCTTGTTCATCAGCCTGACGGCCTGAAAGCCACACAGCTAAAATTGGAATGGCGCTTACGCCAAGACATGCAGGCCTTTTCATTATATTGGTTGAAATAGATCATGCGCGGATGGGGAGGAAGAACAAGGCTCGCGGTTAAATATTACAACATCCATGTATAAACTACCAGTTGTCAATAATCATCTCTTACGAGTTCTCCAAGATGGCAGCTTCGGACACTCACTATCAAGATGGCATCCAGAATTTTCTGGATTTCATGGCACATACACCAATCAAGTAAGTCCCTTGAAATAAATCTGTTGTGATGGACAGTATTAACATGGACAAAGCTCAAATGCAGCGTTTATCCTAGTCATGGGCATAACAGGGTCTGGAAAATCTACCTTTGTGAGCCGTTGTACTGGTCAAGATGTACAGATCGGCCATGACCTCAGATCATGTACTCAATCACTGGCCATCTTTCGTTTCAACCACGAGGGGCGCGACATTTATCTCATCGACACCCCAGGCTTTGACGACACAGAAAAGCCAGATGATGAGACGCTGGGTATGTTGGGTCATTTTCTGGGCGTTTCTTACGCAAACAGACGGTACATCGACGGCATCATCTACCTTCATCGCATCAGCGATAACAGGGTTTCGGGGAGTAATCAGCGTAACATCAACATGCTCAAGTCACTATGCGGCCAAGATGCGTATCACAATATTGTCGTGTCAAGTACCATGTGGAACTCGGACGACTTTCAAATCATGCTTCAAAGAGAAAAGGAATTGCTGTCCAATAGCAGCTGGCTGGGTTCCATGTGTGGTCCTGATGGTGCTACATACTTTCGCCATGCTGAAATGGGATCAGGAGCAGCAGAACAGCGCCAGTCTGCTCTGGAAATAGTTTCTCACTTCTTCCGACAAGACAGCTTTGGTCCAGTTCCACTGCAGATTCAGCATGAGCTTGTAGATGCTGGTAAATCTCTACTAGATACTCAAGCTGGCCAAGCAGTACTCGGAGAAATAGGAAAAGTCCGAGAAGAATTACAGAAACGACTGAACGACCTCAAGCAACGACAGAGCCAGAACCTGGGGCTGCATGGAGCCAAGGTGGCTGAGATTATCGAGACGCTGCGTGACGAGTTACGAACAAACTCTGCTGTGAACGACAGGGCCTATCAGATGTTTTCCAGAACGTTACAGGAACTTCACGAGCAGGAAAAGCACAGTCTACTTGATCGTATGTCCAGAGTGGAACGCTCGTGGGCCATGGAGATGAATATGCTACAAAAGAAGCTGGATAGATCACGAGCTGAGCTCAAGAAGACACGGGCTGAGGCACTGAGATACCGAGAATCCAAGTATGAACTCCAAAAGCAGAAAAGGTCAAACGAGAGAGAGGAAAGATCAGTCAAACTACAGACGCAAGAAAAGATAAATGAACTGCAAAAGCAAGTTACTACACTTGAGAACAAACACTGCCAAGTGTCCGCAGCCGGAAATCAAAAGATGGAGACACACAAAAGAGTCAGGCGCGTCTTGGCCGATGGTACCATCTCTGGCGCTGTGTCTGGAGTTGTTGGAGGTACGTTTGTTATATCCAATATGAGAGAACAACTGGAGAGACAAAACTAATAAGTAACTATAGCGATGGTCGCAGGTTCCATGTGTGTGTTGATGTAATACACGGCAAAATAATGATGGAAGAGATCTGGGGTAATGAGAGGACAAGTTAACAGTTAACTATCAAGCAGTATACCAAGAAAATGAAGAGCCTTCTGCCATCAAAACAAGCCCTTGATCAGATACTCCATGACAGCCATGCAAAGACTCTACCCCCCATTGAAGAACGATTCCCATATATATGTCCCTTTTCTGATACCACTCAAACGTGAATCCCCCCAACCACAGTTTTCGCTTGTAGGGAACCATGCTCGAGGAGTCCAATCTACATCGTCTTTAATATACCAGACGGCCTTTGTAATTTTCGTGAAATACTTTCTCTCAAGAAGGTTGAGAAATTCTTCTCTGCTTTTGGGAAAGGGGTATGTTCTAAATAAGCCGTCCTCCCTACCTGAGGCCATCTCAAAGCCAATCTCTTTGGGTACGTCGGAACCTATCAAGCGACTGAGTGTTATTTTGTATTTTATCTTGGTTGACAATGTGTTAGACAGGGGTGGCTCTCTGGATCAAGGTTTGAAGTCTTGAACTTACGTTACATAGCACTGTGGCTTCGTCAACTAATGCACGTGGTTGTCTAGGCGGTTCGGCTTTGGGAGGCTGGGGTGGAGGGACGTTGGTAGTTACAGGAGCTGATGGCCGTGCCGGGGCTGATACTGGTGCTGGTACTGATAACCGTGCCGGTGTTGATAACCGTCCTGGTGTTGATGGCCGTCCCGGTGCCGGTGGTCGTGCTGGTGCTGGTAGTCGTCCCGGTGCTCGACTCTGTGCTCGATTCGCTACTCGATTTGGAACAGGATTAGACTCTCGAGTACGCCTCGGAGGGGATCGACGTCTTCTCTCCGGCCTGTACGCTGGAACATCATCCGCCATCAACAACTGTTGCTGAAGCTGATTCCGCAGCTGTTCAACCTGCCTCTTATGGCTATTCTCCTGAACATGAAACTGTCGTTCCAGCTCACGATACCTCCTCTGCTCCTGCTGAATCTGATCCATGCTTATCTGCAATTGTCTATAACTCTCGTCCCGCCTATAGCGATCGGCTCGAGATTCCGCACGCAATTCAGCAATGAGATCCATAGTTTCTTGATCTTTCTGTTTGAACGCTTGCTGCCACTCTTTTTCCAAGTCATCCATCCTCTTCTGGGCTTCCGCTTCTTCCCTGGCTCTCTCTCGGTTGAGCTCTACGCCGACATCTGTGGCGTCGAGACTCTTCCCTAGATCAACCACCTCGTGCTGGATCTGCAGTACAACGGTAGGCTTGGAAACGAATCGTTGGATGATGCGTCTAGCAGATTCTTTGGTGTTGTCGTGTCGAAGTACTGTACTGCCCTTTTCGCACATCCATCCCCACCAATCCCGATTATTGCGTAGCTGATCTTCGCGTTCTTGGCCTTCTGCTTCGTTGACTTTATCCCACATAGAAGTCGCGAGTACAACGTTCTTGAGAGCGTTGGGTCCGCATAGCGCCTTGAAGATGCCGAGGTTTCGTCTAGCAGAGCCTTGCATGCGAATGTCGGTGATTCGGTGCAGATATATAATACCACTGAGTTCAACCTCTCTGCGGTATTCTTTCGTAAGCCAAGGGGTGATTTGGCGAAGAACTTCGGTGTCTGTACGGTTCGCATCGTCGAATCCTGGCGTGTCGACAAGGTTTATCGTCGTGTGTTGGTCATATTGGCATTGGTAGACGCCCACCTCGGCAGTACATGGATCCAACGAATGGCCTATCTTGACATCTTGGGAACCAGTCGCCAATAACTTGATAAAGGAGCTTTTCCCAGCGCCTGTGACTCCCATCAGCGCAACGAATATTTCTGTCGTCATTTTGGCTGGCGGTGATCTCTTACGAGATTAAAGGAGAAATGGTTGGGGGAAGGATAAGATGTTGGAAATGTGCGGCTGAGTTGAGGGTCACGTCACGCAGAGAATGATAAGCCAATTAACAAGCAGGTACTCATGCATAGCGATTACATTGAGCACTGCAAATTTAGTAGAATTGCAAGTATCTGGTGGGCTTGTTGGTTATGTCCTCTCAAGTGCATTGAACAATGTTGCTGTTCCAGCTTTAACCAGTGCACGCTCTGTGCGAAAGTATGCTCGCTTTTCTGCTGTTGAAGTGTCATTGCGCGCAAGATCTCGACCTCTGAGATAGACGGGTAGAAGGGTCTCTCAATCTCAACAATGTCAGCTGCTCTTCATCCAGGTAAGAACCAGGTTTCCCCATCTACAAATCCCATTCCACCTTCATCCTGCCCAAACCCAAGAACATCAAAGTCTACACCCGATTCCAGTCCAGAAAATGGTCCGTCCATATTCTCAAGCCCATCATCAGCTGGCAAAAAGTCCAACTCCTGCACAACAGCCTCTTCAACATTAATCGGCTCGTAAATATCCTTGCCCAAACTCTTGAGATGCTGCCGATGCGCGGCAACAGCTTCTTGCGCTCGCTGGCTTAAATCTCCAACAACAGAGCGCAATGCTTTGAATGCTTCGTCGTCGATGATCTTGAGTAGTTTATCGAAGAGGTCGAGTGCTTTTATTGAGATGTGTTGGTCTGTGTGGATTGATGTGTGGCCTGGGTTGAGGATCATGTTGGCGAGGAGGACTATTAGAGCTGAGAAGTGGGAGTAACTGCATTGCCTGTGGAGGTCAGTATGGGAATAAGCAATAAATAAGAGAGACTTACCAGACTAGACATTCTGTTGGCGTTGCTTCCTGAAATAACTTCATACACCCTCTACTCACATCAACGCACTGATTCCATCCTTCAGGCAAAGGCGCCTGTTCCTTCTTGCCACCATTCTGTTCTCCCCCAGATATCTTCTCTGTCCCAAAAGAACTAATCCTCTTTTGCCAATCCTTGTTGTAACTATAAATACCATGAATCATAACCTCCGTCAACAAGAACGCATGATGCATCTTTGTCATCTGCACGAGCTGACTTGGTCCTACTGTCGCAGCAACATGTTCAATGTGAAAAGCCTGCGGGATACGCTCATACCACTGATCAAGCATGGTTTGTAAACGCTCTACTCGTCGTTGCCGTTCTTGGGCCGTGATTTTGCTGGCGCGGTTGGAGTGAAGCAGGTCGTAGACTTTGCCTTCTATGTATGCGAGTTCAACACGTCTTCGGTGGTAGTTAAAGTGTACTTGGCCGTTTTGCGTCCATATTAGTCCGGCGCTATCTGCTGGTGCTAGGGTGGGCAAGGCTATATCGATGTCTTCATCGTTCTGACATGAAGGTGTGTTTGCGCGTAGACAAATATCCTACACTGATCAGCCAAGTTGGTGAGAAACTATCAATCAACATACCTTGTCCAAAACATACGCAATCCAAAAGACTCGCGATCTATGTTCCGCCTCTGCAGCAGGAAAGCTCATAGCCGCCTCTTGTGAATGCAATCTCAGTCTATGTGCTAGCCTCAACGCCGTTCCGATAATGACACTAGCAGGTTTTGGATCGCGACTGTTCTGGAACAGCATCACGATGCCCAGCAGGACCTGCACACCAAGTAAATCATCCTCTCGAGTGACGAGTTCTGACACGACGCTTTGGACATTCCGCAAACACTGGTCCGCCTTTTCAATGTGTACAGCTTGGCTATCTCTGAGAGAAAGTTGAGGTGTACGGTACCCGATTGCCATGACGCATTGTATAGCAGCCCACCTTGCTCTATCGCGGGTGTTTGGTTGGTTATACCATTCTCTAAGAATCTTTATGAATTCCTGTTGTTGGAAGAGTGGGATGACGGAATTAAAGGTGGAAAAGTAGTGGTTCGCTATGGGGAGAACCTCTTCGAGAGGAGGGAGGTCGAGTGAGTTTGGCTGAGGGCCTTCATAGACAACTGGACGAACTGGGTCAAACTTCCAAGAGTAAACACCTACTTTCGCCAGGTCTTGTTCAATTCCACCATGATTGGGAATCGAATCCGATGAATCGCCAATGCTGGAATGGCTCTCTGGTGACCATGTTGGTGGTTTCGCAGCATGAGCGTCTTTGGCGGCGTTGAGAACAAGCTGGAGGTGCTCTTCAATTCGCTTCAGTCGAGCTTCAAGACCTTCTGATCGGTTGGTTCTACTAATGTCAGTTTTGTTCAGAAGTGGAGGATCAAAAGACTTACTCTTGTTGTTGTTTGGTTACTCTGCTGCCCTTTGTCGAACTGGGCTTGCGTCTGATGATGGTGGTGCGACAACTTGTATTATATAGAATGCAGTTTGAACAATCTGGTTTTAACATGTCGCATTTGATCTTTTTCGTAAAGCATAAATCGCAAGCTAACATCTATTCTTAGCTGAGTCCGCTGTATTACTCTGACAACTTGCCTTTGCGACGATTTGAAGGGATGGAATCTATCTCTTCTGGAGTCGCCATATTTTCTACGATTTTAACCAACTTCGGAGATTATAACAATGCTGTGATTGAGAGGAATCGTATTCGGCATTCAGCAGAAGAAGCTCAGTCTTTGGGATACGAATAATTGAAGTTGAGATCTTGAATCATTTCATGGATGAAATGCGACACCAAAGGGCTGACAAATACACTATCGGTGCAGGGCTTAGCGTCCTTCCAGGGCTGGGCCCACTACCAGCCGCTGATGATAAGCGCTAAATTAAGGGTCCTCCAGGGCGTCAGAAGAATTGGCCGCCGATATCCTATGGAGTGGGATCCATACCAGCACTCGTTTATCACCCTTCTCAGTTCACCGGGTGCCTTCAAGCCCGGCCCTCATCACCTCAGATAACATCAAATCCGTCGCGATCTTTTACGAGATGTAAAAGTAAGCTTATATAAATATCTCCATTGTGCAAAACTTGCAACTTTTGGTCAATCATCATGTTTATCTTGGCTGTAACCATTCTGGTTCTACAGACCAAGATCTGTCGCTTTGGTTCGGGCCATGTTCACGTATAGTAGAGGCCATACGCTTCAATTCCAGTTATCGCTCGCCGTCTTCCATGTCTTTCATCTCTGACAGCTCTCGTGTTCCTCACTCTTTGAGCTTGAGGTATGCGCGTATCGTAGTGTTCAATCTGTTTGTTGTAGTTACAAAGGGCTGCTAAAGCCCATCGATCTTGAAGTCAGCGCGGATAGGGTTCTTTGTTCAGGGAACGAGCGTCGGTCGAAGTGATTTTTCCCGTTGTCTGGTGATGCGATTACGACGTGAACGCTTGATCTTCTTTTTTTTTTTTCTCTTTTTTTTTCTCTTTTTTTTTTTCTGTAAATCATATTTCGTGCTGATGATTGTAAAAGGCTAGCATGGCGAACTCGATTGTGCTCAACGAAGCATAAAACCACCTCGACATTGGCCATAGAATGCAAGGTCGGACGAATCGAGGATTGTCTGTAATATAAGCGAAATCAATTATCTATGGCAATCTCAAAACAGCTGTCAAACCTTTAAACATGTCTTGGATTCGTGCATGTTGTGAAAAGACCGATTCTGGCAGAGCAAGGCTATTCCGTGTTCGCTTGCACGACTCTTCTCCACGGCGTTCCACGGAGTAATACAACCATAAGCTTGGAGTGTAGAAATTAAATAGCCTAAAGTGGGGTAAAGAGTGGCAAAAGTGCCTAAGTTATTTTATCTCTTGGGCAATTGGGAGACACCAAAATGAGCTGTCAATCATCATCAACCAAGGTCACTTAAAAACATACATTAATAACGTTCTCTTTCATTACTTCATAACAAAACCCAACTACCTTGATAACATCCCATCATAAACACCTCCCATCCAACCACCAACGCCATCTGGTATCAACTCAACTCCTCCTGTCTAATAAGTGGTAAGGGCAGGTGTGCTAGGGTCTCTGGGAGCCGAAAACTTGGTCTCCACAAACACCTTTTGCATACCATCCTCCTTCTTCTCAAACTTGTAGTACACCTTGTCCAAATCCTCCAGTCTCACACGGTGCGACACCATCTGGCCGACGTCGAGATCGCCTGCTTGGATCTTCTCGAGGAGCTCCTCCCAGTACTTGTGCACGGGGGCTTGACCGTTGCCGATGAGACGAATGCCACGCTCCATGAGGGATCCAATGTTGAAGTGGTTCGTGTATCCGACGTACACACCCGTGACACCGCAGCGACCAAAGTTTCGTACACCCTCGATCATCTCGTTGATGATCTCGCTCGTGTCAGTCTCGGCGCCGACGGCCAGCTCGATCGCGTGCGTCCAGCTCTTGGGGTACTCGCCGGCGACACACTCGAGGGCGCAGTCGGGACCGCGGTTGTTGGTGAGCTCCTTGAGGCGGCTCACAACGGTGGGCTTGTTGGTCACGCCGTGGGATAGCTGCTTAAAGTCTACCAGCTCGAGCTTGTCCTTGTGCTCCGCGGGCCAGTGCTTGCGGATGTACGACAGGCGAGGCTCCGTGTCGACAAAGATGACCTTGCTGGCGCCTTCCTTGAGAGCAAAGTAGCCGGCCATTTGACCAACGGGACCAGCGCCAAAGACGGCGACCTGATCATTGGGATACACGGCTGTGTCCTTGACGGCGTTGTAGGATGTGGGCAGAACATCAGAGAGGTAGAGAGCTTAAAGAGGGTTAGCATGGACTCAAATGGAACAGTGACAGGACTTACCCTTCTCATCAGTAACATCATCAGGAATCTTCAACAAGTTCACATCACCAAGCGGCACGCGAACATACTCAGCCTGACCACCAGCGAATCCACCAGTGAAATGCGAGTAACCAAACATACCCGCAGTGCGTCCACCATACATGGCGCGCTCAGTAGTGTTGGAGTTTGTCTTTTCGCACTCCGACGAGAGCTTCTGCTTGCAGAAAAAGCATTCGCCGCAAGCAATCTGGAACGAAGCGACGTAGCGCCCTCCGACCTCGATGCCCTTGACGCCAGAGCCGACCTGGTCGACGATACCGCAGAACTCGTGACCCAGAATGTCACCCTCGGCGAGCTGGACGATTGTGCCGTGGAGGAGATGCAAGTCTGAACCGCAGACTGTGCTGCCTGTGACTTTGAGGATGACATCGCGGTCTTCAAGAATCTTTGGCTTAGGGGTGTCAACTACAAGAAATTGTTAGTACGTAATAGCATGTAAATGGTGTAGTAAATAAAACATACTCATCTTGACCTTGTTCTTGCCCATCCAAGCCAAAGCCTTCATAGTCTTGCTAGGGTCGCCAGTCTCTTGGTAAGAAGAAACATCCTGCGCCGTGATAGCATTATCGCCATGGCCAATGACCTTTTCGGCCCCGTAAGCAGCTTGAGAAGTCATTTTGTGTGTGTTAATAAAAGTAATTAATAAATAATAAAATTCGTCTTATACTTGATTGGTTGTTATTGCTAACCAGAGAACAAAAGAGCAACCTTTGATGATGGGGTGCGTACAAGTCATGGTATTTAACCGTGTGGGATGCAAATCTTCATGACTTCATTTAACAAAGTTCCACCCGTCATAGGTAGTATCGCTCGGTTCAACTCGTCAGCATGACAAAAAAAGGTGTTGCTTGTGAGGTGGAGTAAAGAAGAGAGGAAAGAGGTTCTGAGCCTCTGAGGCAGAGGTTGTGCTTCGCTGATGCACTCATGACAACCCCTGGTCGCGACGTCATTGACTTTGTACTGTAGACTACAGATCGAGAATCGACAGCCCAAAAAAACAAAACATGGGGATTTAATACAAAAAAGTTGAGATTTCAGTGGACCACCCGGAATTATCTTCTAAACTAAGGTCTATTACCGTCAAAACATTTCCTATTCTGTAACCTGTCATCTCGATCTGAGTTCATAGCTTCATCATAGTCTTGCCCGATCGTCTGGTTCCCGCCGCCAAGTTTTCTACCTCCACATGAGCTTTCACAAGCTTGACAAGCTTTTTGGGGAACGGGGAGCTACGGTTTCTAAATTGTACAGCACTGTAAACAAAACTTTATTTTACTGCGATAAAGGCCCAGATGTGAAATCATTAAGTCAATTTATTATAAGTGAGTAGTCATAAACTTATCATCTCCCGTGCCGTGGACCCGGGACACTCAGACGACGCTGATCCCCTCTTGGAGCTCCGTCTTGGTGGGCATCTTGTTCACTCTCATCAACTCGGCACTCTGCGACATAGCAGGATCCCTGCCCATGCTAGCCATGGCAACAACTGTTTCGCCCTTGCAGTAGTATGCCACGAACTGGTTCTCGGCCGGGTTACCGTCAAGGACCAGATCGTCCCAACCAGAAGCCATGGTGTTGCCGCAGTATCGAAGCTGTGCTCCCAGGGCCGACCAGAAAATGGGAATAAAGTGCTCCGTCTTTCCACGGGGGTTGACAATATGGTTGGCAGCGATGCGACCCGCCTTTTGAGCAACGTTCCAATGCTCAATGCGGACCGGCTTGCCTTCACCTCCAGGTCCGTGGTAGGGGAACGTAGCGATGTCGCCAATTGCGTAGACATCCTCTAGACCAGCAACCGAGTAGTCGTCATTCACCTTGATAGATCCGTCATCCTCGAGTTTAATGCTGCTATTGTTCTGGAGATACTGGGTCGCGGGGGAGACACCCACTCCGAGAACGACAAGATCCGCCTCCAGCTTGGTGCCATCCTTGAGACACACGGCACCGACCTTGGATGAGTCAGATGAAGATGCCTCGGCCTTGTCGACACTGGCGCCCATGTAAAACTTGACACCCTTGCCCTCGAGCGCCTTTTGAAGACCTGCACCGACCTTTTCACCAAGAACCCTTTCAAGGGGAACATTCTCCATGCCGACGACAGTCACATCATTGTCGCTGGCTGTAGCAACTGCACACTCTATTCCGA
This sequence comes from Fusarium transvaalense, assembly GCA_013623685.1. Lineage (NCBI taxonomy): Eukaryota > Fungi > Ascomycota > Sordariomycetes > Hypocreales > Nectriaceae > Fusarium > Fusarium transvaalense. The sequence continues at coordinate 15,631 of JABFFG010000355.1, forward strand.
TGAAGGAGGATCCGACAATGACAATCTTCTTACCCTTGTTACCAATCTGCTCGACAATCTTTCTTGTGTCGTGAACACTGCGAAGGGTGAAGATGTTGTCGAGGTTCTTGAACCCATCGAGGGGTAGTCGCTTGGGGGTGCCGCCCGTTGCGAGGACCAGCTTGGTATAATTGATCTTCTCACCCTCCTCAGTTGTAACAAAGCGACCAGAGAAGTCGACATTGTTGACTTGGCCATTAACGAACTTGATGGAACCGCCTTCATAGAAGTCCTTGTTTCGCCATGTCAACTTGTCGAGGTCGGTCAAAAGAGCCTTGCTCAGCTTCGTTCGGTCGATAGGGTAGTATCCTTCATTGGAAATGACGGTAATGCCTCCCTTCCAGCCATTCTCGCGAAGACTCTCGACAACACCCAATGTACCCGAACCACCACCGACAACGACGACATGCTCGTCCTGTACGCTGCCGAATTCAGCGCATTTAATGTTGGGCTGTCTCTTGGAGGAGGTAATGGCGCTCTCTTCTCCAGTGACGTATACAGCACCATCTCGTTCGGCGACTTGGAAAACGGGGAGATGGTCGAGGGCGGGGGCATCTTCGATATCGCCGGTCTTTGCATTGAAACAGGCTAGACGATTGATCAGTACAAGGTCAAGATGGATCTAGATCTCATACCCCAGTCTTGGGGCCGAGACTCATCGCAACGCTATGCAAAGATGCACGAAACATGGCACATACCTCCGTGCCAGGGACAAGTGATACGGCCATCGCTGGTCAATACACCCTTTGCTAAAGGTGCACCGTAGTGAGTACACTTGGCTCCCAAAGCCTGCGTTGTGCCTCCAGTGTTGACGAGCAGAACCTTGCCATTCTCAATACCCTCAACCTCGACCTCCTGCTTAGAGCCGGGAGAAAGAGAAAGGGACGAAAGACCCTTGAGCTTGTATTCTTGCGACATTGCTCTGTAGGTAGAAAAGGACTTTGCTAGAGGTAGAGGAGTCTGTATCCGAGCTGTGCGAAAGCTTTGGAGTATTCTAGGGAAAAGGTGAGGACGCATCAAGTCGTATTAATGGAAGTAGGGGAAGCTTTTGGGGGAGGTGGGATGATGGGAGAAACAGTGGGAGAGCCGAAAGTGAAAGAACGGATCATGGGCGCATCTGCAACAGTCCCAGTCCCTGACGAAAACGCAAGCATCACCACCTAAAGAAGCTCCGAATCATCCATGTCTGCAGACGATAATGTGGGGGATGACAATGAGACGAATCTGACTGGTCGAAGCTCCCAATGTGGTGAGTATGTATGACGACATGGCAGTTGAAAGCGACCCCATCAGTTTGTACAGTAGCGAAGATACTGCAGACTGCAGTACAACATATCTGCAGTAAAGTAAGCACAAACGGTGAACCCCGCTGGATTCTGATGCTAAAGAAACATGATGCCACTATTAATTGCCGACGTAAGCGATATCAGGCGGTGAATAGAACTGATGATGAATCACAGATGTTTGCTGTTAGTTGATGGAGTTTAGAGTTTCTCGGTTGCTCGTAAAACAACTACCCTAGACCATGTTTCTGTTAATGTCACGTGGTCTTTTTTCGAACGCTAACGCTGTCGTCATCTGATTTTATCCGTTATGGGAACGGTGGACGCCTCAGGAGCCAAAAAGGGCCATAGCGTCAACCCAAATCGAAATGACAATCTTGCACGATCCAATCAATGGTTAAAAGGAAATGAAGCCATCTTTTCCTCTCTGGTTCCTCATAGAAGAGTGGCTACGCATACATAGGTTGTGTTTACGGGGTACTACCCTATATGAATTGCTTTAGAAGGTTCTATTTACAGGCATTCTGTGATTTCGGTTGCAGAAACTGACTCATAATGACTCTGCTTCCAACCAGCATGCCAAAGACATGCAAGATCTCCCAAAGATACCAAGATTTACCACTTGTAAGGCATATATTTTGCCATTAATGCTGACTTTCCAAACCATTCCGTTCTGCCCACATTAAAGCCTTTTGATAAAATGTATTTTTGCATGGCGCGTAAAACGTCCTAGTCGAGGCCGATAGAGATGTTCCCATACACAAGACGCTGTAGTATCCTTGATTGGGTTCTCATCAACAAATAGTACATACTTCTTTCTCGTATCAAAGTTGACAAAGGCACCGCTGAGCTTTGGAGGCTGCCACTCTGTACGTCCAGATGAAGACATGATGCCTCAATGCTTTGTTACAGTTACGTGACTGTTTTAAGCTGGTTCAGCCTGGACACCTGCTATGAGCAATGACATACTGCCCTGGTAAAAGGTAGCCCTGGAGGCCCGTCCGCTACCCCAGCCTCTGCGCGTGCACGGATGAAGCCCTCCATCTTGATGTCCATCCATGATTAGACTAAATTGTGGCTGTCCATACTTTTTCATCATGTTTTCTGTCAGTTACACGCCGTCTACTTTACTATACATGTCAACCGTGGTTCAGACTGAACTGTCAAGTTAGCAGAGATTAACAATAAATAACCCAATTCGCGTGTTATAAACCCATGCTCTTTTTAGTTCAACACGTCTTCCCTGCAAAATGTCTGCACGCTAACCCAAACAGAGACCAGTTCCCCTGATGAGTGCCTGAAATTGCTCGCTAGATGCCCCTGTACTGTACCACCCGCGCCTTACCTCGCCCGCAGTTGTTCGCAGCCAGTGATTGTCAAAATCACATCACATGCCCAGCTTAATCTAGAGGTGGCTGGTAAAATGAACGGCCTGGTTCAAGGTCTCCATGTGCCTTGGTCATGCATTGACGTACCGTAGGCAGACATGGACATTCACTGCCTCATTATACACTTGTTCTTCAACTTTACAAATATCTACTCTTTTTATTTACTTTTGTGTCATTTGTAGAAGAAAACAACATCTTTCGGCGATCACACTAAGTCAGGAACAAAATCTCCACACCTACCGTTCCAAATTAGACTCGCTCGGGAGCCACCATCCAATACCAATCAATAACGGCAGCCAGTTATAGTTCATCAGAGCCATAACCATAACAAAGACCCTCTTTGTTTAGGTTTGATTCAGTAAACACCAGCCGTTTCCATCCAAAACGGCGACGAGAGCGTCGTCTTGTTTTTCTCCCTCTCTTGTGTATTGTCTGTCTATCCGTCTCGTCGTACTCCTTCTACTCGACAACCATCGAAATCATCATGCTCTAAACCCTCTCTTTCTTTGTGTCTCTCCTTCAATCGAAACCTAATTATCATGTTGCCGACCGATCTTACTCTCTCTTTCGCCATTTACGTTACCTTTCGCGAATCCTACTATTACATCCTATTACAATAATCACAAACCTCTAAAAAAGGCCTCTCCATCTTCGATTTTTGTTTTCACTTCCCTCCTGCCCATAATGGAGAGGCCGGATCTTGGCCAGGAGCCACAGCTTGCAGAAATGACCTGCTGCTGTGGACGAGTCGACTGCGCACTTCTCAAGAGAAACTGCTCCATCCTAGAAACAGTGGAAAAAGACGTTCATACTGCTGCCCAACTTGGTCAGGTAAGTTTTTGAAAAGGAACAAAAGTTCAATCTCCGGAGCATTCCTCCTATTACTCTTTTTTTTATATGCATGTCACTTTTTTTACTCTCCCACCGCCTAAACACCTCCCGCGTGTCCTGCATGCCAGTCCCCGCTAGACACGTCAATATGCCCCATCAAGTTTTCTGCTGGCTGACTTGTCTCCCCCCGTCCTCCCTTGTAGGCCCTACTCGCTCGACATGAAGCATATATGGCCGATGCCGAGAGGGATCGTCTCAGTCTTTCCTCCAGGATAGAGCATCTGGAGATGGCGAAGCAGGAACTCGAGGCTGAGAATGCCCTCAAAATCGAAGAAAACAGGAACCTTCTCGATCAGCTTGAGCTGCTCAACAGCACCGTTTCCGAATCCGACACAAGGATAAAGGCTCTCGAGGCGAGCTTGCTTTCATCGCAGCAGGCCGTCCGAAAACTCGAGTCCGCCGCCCTACGAGCCGAAGATGCCGAGCGACATATACATCTCCTCGAACTAGAACAAGATGACCTGTACCACGAATTGAGGTCGACCAAGGAAGATGCTCGATCTCATGCTCAGCGCTGCAAAGAAGCGCAGCGTGGTATTATGGACATGCAGGATCAGCTAGAGCGGATGGAAGAAGAAGCTCGTGAGGAGCGTGAACGGCATGCCGAGGTTATTGGGCGAATGGAACGTCAGCGTCGGGTAGAGAAGCAGTTGAACACAGCTGCAGGTCGTCTCAAGGGTGCAGCTGCATCCAAGACACTCCAGGAACCAAAGCCAGGGAACCCCGTCGTCAATCATTTCGTCAGGGATCTCCTCCAAGACAACGCCAACCTGCAATTGGGCATGGCCGAGTTGCGAGAGATGCTTCTCAACTCCAACGATGAGATTCAATGCCTGCGAGAGCAGCTTCTCGACCACCAACCTGCCATCGACAGCAGAAACTCAACTCTAAAAGATGAACTCGAGGCTTATGAGCCACCGTCCACGCCTCGATACTCTCAAGAGCTTCATATCCACCACCACTATCACGTCACACCCAAGGTCGACAAGGCCAAGGTCAGAAGGAAGCGAGCGAGCTTGAACTCGAGCATATTCTCGCCCTCGTCAACTTCAGGCACGTCAACACCCCGATCCTCCGCTCGTTGGAGTTTGGGTCCTGCTTTACCTGCCCTCGCTTCCATCAACACCAAAGAGCCCAACTCTGTCATCTCGATGCCCAAGCAGAGATGGTCCATGCTCTCAGAGCAGCCCTCCGAGTTTGCGTCGTCCGTCCCTAGTTCACCACGATCGAACCAGCGAAACTCAGTGTTCGACTCTGCTTTTGGCGACAGCGACTACCCAATGTCACCAGCTACTAGCTTCGACGCTATGTCGCCCTCATGGCGGACTCACCGTAAAGGACCGTCCGACATTTCGGCATTCAGTCTTCAAGCACCTTCTCTCCAGCTTGACCCTGGTACACCACCTCAGAACCCACGTCAATTCAACGATGATGTGATCCACGAGGAGGACGAGGACGAGAACGAGGAAGGAATTTCTCGAGTCGAGACTCCAGATCTCGGCAACACACCGTCAATTGACGAAAGCTCCGTTGTTGAAAGCTCAGAAGACAATAGAGATGACTACATGCCACGCCCAAGAATTCACCGGGCGCTGTCGCACGAGTCCATCATGTCTCTCAGCGGAGGTCTTGACATCCACACCCTCAAGGCTCGACCAAGTCAGCTCACACTCCGACCCCTCGGTGGCGCTGAAGCTGTCGTTACGGGTGTCACAGCCCAGCCCACACTGTACAGAGGTGCAGCTAAGCGAAGCAGTGTCGCTCTCCGAGACACTTTCGCTGGTCTTCCCACCAGCCGAACCGTGTCCAACCCATTAAACAGGCCTGGATCGAACAGATCCGCATCGCCTTCTCCTTCAGACACCACGCAGGGTTCTGCAGGAGGAATAGGAAAGTGGGTTGGCTGGAGACCGTGGGCCTCGACAACAGCGAGCGAGAATGTACCCTCGAAACTTGCTGAAAAGTCCAAGGACAAGAGCCTCAGTCGGTCGCCTGGTATCAACCAGCCCGGCGCCATCCCTGGCTTTCACCAGTACTGGGCGGCACAGCGACGAAAGGGCGCGCCGGCTCAGGTCACTACTGTCGCTGTTGACCACGAAGCTTTGGTGGAAGGCTTGCAAGAGTAAATACGCTGCCTACTACCTACACGGCTCTACGAAGTCGGTACATTACACAAACTGGACATGGAGTTGATAACTATAAATCTCATTTGTGGCGTTCATTGAGGAGGATTAAACCTGATGGAGATACCCCTGGCTAGACAAGCCTCGTCCCTTTGTTACTTTTTCTTTTGGTCTCGGTCTGGATGCATTCGTTAGGTGTTTTATTGGATATTGCTATCTTGGGTATAAATACTATAATCAGACATAACGCTGTTTTCATCAATTCCTTTCACCCTACAATACTACTGTTAAGCATATTCCAGTACGTCGTGTCAACGCCTTGTAACGCCCAGTCTTCTGGGTCAGCCGTGAAGCACGGCCAATTGAAGCTCACCACATCAGGCGAGGTTTCCTCAAAGGGACATGTAGTGGGTAACTCGCCGTGGTCCTGCGCAAACGGGGGCGAGTTGAAGGAAAGTGGGAACTGTGACATGGCGTCTCCAGCACTGTTGCCACTTGGTGTGGTGCTGTTGGACGGCATCATGCTGGTTGTAGACGCTGGGGGTGTTGGGCCTGGGTGGATGTTCACCGTTCCTAGAAAAGGTACGTGGAGATGCAGGTTTTCTCCGCTTGTGCCTGGTTGTCTTTGTACAATTGGCAAAAGCTGCCGAATTGTTTCAGCAGACTCGATACAGAGTGTGTCGTTGTTCAACGATCCCATCTCCTGCATCCTCTCCATCGTTCTCTCTGCTAGGTCTCTGTCTTGTTCTTTCTCTACGTCGTAGCTGGGCCAGCGCCAGCCAAGATAACCAAGGAGGAGTGTCATGGCTGCTACTAGCGCAGAGTAGTCGACGTGACGACCTGATACAGCTGTTGTGAAGCAGCTTCGGTACTCAAGGAAGCGAAGCAGGATGTCGCGACTTGCTTGCATGCATGTAGAGCGATTGTACTCGTATCGTCGTTGACCGCGATCGCGAAGGAGATATGGAAGATGAAGCATGAGAAGAAGTGTATAATGTCGGACTTGCAGCTTTATAATGCTCATTCCATCACCCGAAGCGTCGGATGATCCGCAGCAGATCGCCATGTCAGGCAGTTTCCACCACATCTCATCCATCTGAGAATATGACTTTTCGAGATCCAGATCAATCGACTGTGTAAGAACATATGCTTCACTACCTTGCAAGTCGTTTCGGTCGGAGATTTTACCAGCTATCATGGCATACATCTTGCCAAGCTTGTCGCTAGGTGCGTCCGAGAGGAGAGTGGCGTCTTCGGCGAACCAGTTGTCTTTAGAGCCTATTGAGAGACCGAGGATGAGAGAGAGGTAGCGGTCGTTGCAGTTTATACGGAACCAGATCACTGGTGGCGAAGGACGGTGTTTCTCGTTGTATGAGGGATCGGCTGAGCGAATGAGCTTTGCGTTTTTGCGGTCGATACCCATCAATTGAGCCATATTGAGAGCCCGACGACAAGTCAACCATGCTTTTCGCAAGTGACCCGCGTCACTTTGGTAGAAGCTTTGCAGTATAAGAGACTCTAAGCCCTCTAAACAGCCGACAAAGTCGTCGTCTGAAGTAACGAGTCTTCCCGTAACAGCGACCCATTCCTCCATTGTCTCGCGAGGCGATTTACTCAAACCAAGAGCACTACCATCGAAGAAGGTCGGCATTTGCTGTAAACATACGGCAAGTTGGAGAAGACGTTTAGCCAGAATAGCAGGATGGCTTGTAATCGGTGGGATCTGGGCCAACGCTGATAAAGGCTCGGGCTTTCCGTCGATTTGGTCCTGCTGAGAGTAAAACGAATTGAGGACGAAGCGTGCGCCGGGACTTTGCTGAGATATGGCATACAGGATCTGCTGAGATGGGAAGAGAGCGTGAAGCTGAGCAGAGACATTGGCCGCTTTCGCCGAACGAGAAGGATACCTCGCTGTCTGTCGAGTTATTATCGCTGGACTTGAGGTATCGCTCTGGTTAAGAGTCATTTGCGCCGCATTATCTACAACCGAAGACTCAAATACGTCAACAGTATGCTGCGTGAAGCGTGCCAATGTCGACGGCGCATCCTCAGACTCTGAAGGCGACGGTATGGGAGCCCGTTTTCTTGATTCAGTCCCATTGTCTACCAGCTTCTCCATCAACTCCTCCAATCGTCCAAGACGTTGCGCGAGACGCTTGTCTTGCGGCACGGAAGAAGGCGCAGGGACATATTCTTGTGAGATACAGTTCGTCTCGCGCTGCGTACACCCAACACAAATTGGATCATCTTCATTTGTAAATTGACATTTTATTTTGCGACGACGACCTGAGCGTTTGTTAGTGATGGAAACGCAAGGGTGTATAGGTGTACGAACATTCCCAGCAGCTACGAGTTCCTTTGCGTACCTTGCGGCGTTTGGAAGCGGTTTCGGACATGATTACGGATTGTTTTCGGCCGAAGATGAAGGTGAAGAGGTGTGAAGGAGATGGGTGAGTACTCGAGAATGGAGTTGTGAAGGGTGTTGAGGGTGTTGTTCAAGACACGGACGAAGAACGGACGGAGAACGGACGAACTGGATTGACTATGTGGGGTGAAAGAGCGGAAGGATTCGTCCGTCTTACTTCGGTGTCCGAACGGACGAATGTATTAATAATGCACTTGTACCAACACTCAACTTTATTTCCTACCTAGTATATTAATTCCTGGTAATGTAGTATCAGTTTGAAATGGCCCTTCAAAGCTTTGTTTGCCTTTAGGAACCTGCAAAGCGAATCTTGTGGTCCTCCTGCTATGCTAGAATGTCATGTAGACAAGACCACGGATACACTTCTATCCACAGCGGCCATGAGTTTGTTCAATTGTTGACTGTTGATAAGAGACTAACGGAAAGTATGAGACCTTGCTGCAAGGGGATTGAGAGATTGTCCATCGACAAGTGTTTGTCTTCTGCAACGCCTTACAACTTGGGATGTCACTCTGGTTCCACAAAGACAAACAAGAACTAATCCAAGTTCTATAAAACAGAGTGATAGTCTAATGATATTACCATAGGGTACCTTAGTTCAAATCCCTAGGAACTCACCTTTATTCTGCTCATGACCGTCTCTTCCCTCATGAGTAGTCTGGCTGTTCTGTGGGATAAGTATATGATGTGTACCAATACGCCAAAACCAACAAAGGAAACTCGAGCACTCTATATACCCAATATGTGACTGAAAGCCATATATCCCTCTAATAACGTTACTGGTACTTGAAAAGTCCATCGAACCGAACCGAGTCAAAGGACACTGGATCACAGACCAACAGGAAGTCTATGCCTTCTTTTCCTCAAGCTCTTCATGACAGGTGAGCCCTAGGTTCAGAAACCCCATGAGTGCTCCCAGCAAGATAGTACAAAAATAGACACGTCAGGATACTGTCTTTAGGTCCAAAAAGCAAAAATAATGGTTCCGCCCGGGCTCGAACCGGGGACCTTCTCGGTGTGAGCGAGATGCGATAACCAACTACGCCACGAAACCTATTCTGATTGGATGCTTTTTGTTGCAGCAATTTGTTACAATAGTGTTGACCCGTCATACTGGTCAACCTCTGACAAGGTTGTGTGTTCATTCTTAAGGTAGAGCTTCTGTTGATGGATGATCATATACCACACTAGCAGCTCGCGACTCCCATCTCCATGCAACTCCGCTCTCATAGACACAATCAGCCACTACAGTGGTTGCGGCTCCTAATTTACCGGGGTGGATGCGTCCCTTCAGTCGTTATGACCACTGGGTCATGATAGGTTTAGAATGGTAACGAGTATTTATGATTTATACTATCATACGCTGTAAACAAGACTTCAAGTGTCTTTTCCATCATGCTATACTCTCGCTTCGAATCATGTGAGCAGGCTCTCAACTCTGACACCAAAAACATGCAGAAGTGTCCATATTGTGTACACACCAGCTTGAACAAAGCTGCTCCCGTAAGTTGTCTAGTCAGAAGTATGTCAGCATTGTGTCCTTGTATTAAAAGTTCGATAGACCTACCAGGAGTTAAACGACGACATCAATACTCCTAGTCATATTCATGTTCGATCAAATCGGCAAAGGATGTAGCTTATGAATCCCACGAGCACAGCAGATATCAAGGCCACGCCTGATTCATGAAGTGCTAGGGACGTACGCCGTCGGATAGCATGTAGTTGTTCTCCATGTTCTCCATCACTGTATTGAACCCGATATTTGTAGCTGATCGAGATCCAAGTGCTGTGGATGTAACGTTCGTCTGGCAGATCAACGTTCCAGGCTATGGCAAAGACGATGGAGAAAAAGAAGAAGTCTCGTGTTTCGACTTTCGTACATCCCCAACACTGTGTGTGGGGGGAATACTCGGTTCCTATGTAATATTTGACGTCGGTGGTTTTGGACATTTTGATGGCTCGTCTTGGGGTTTAGTATTGATTGTGATGATGTTGACTATGATGGATGCTGGCTGTGATGGATGTTGATGCAAGAGTGAAGTGGAATGGCGACGTTGAGGAAGAGAAGGAAGGGGGTTCTTATACAGGAGACACCCGCAAGAAAAAGATGTTCTTCCACATTGAGAAGGTATGGTCTAAGAACCTCTTGCCAAACATGAACGTTAAGGGATAGGTAGCCCAAGGAACGTCGTGAATCATTTCCCATCAAGGGACTCACTTAAACTTGACCTTGTTGCTAAATCTACTCCATATCATACATGGTGTAAGTTTCCTGGGGTATTTATTCATACGTTCAACTCGCATCGCGCAAGGGAGTTGAAGCAAAAAAAGATCAAGGTATCATCACTTCAACATGGACTTACTTATAGCCCCCTAAAAACTATCGTGTCGCAGAATTATAAACAACCTTCCTCATACTTCCTTCGGCTACCCAAAAAGATCTGCCTCAAGATCCTTCCCAATCCTATCTAAACAGCCAAGAGTCCAGGGCTCGTGGGTCGAGATGACTGCTTCCTATCATGAATCGGACAATGACTCATAAGTGCATTCCCGCACGTATCATCACAGTTACGCGGATTCTTAGGATCCTTTTCCAACTTGGGATCCAACGGCTCAACCTCTGGGACTTTCTTCTCCCGTGGTGGTCCCTGAGGTCCAAGACTATTGCGCTTGGCATCGCTCTTCTCACGTAGTTCCCTGCGCTTCTGCTCCTCTTGGGCTTCTTCCATTCTTTCAGCGGCAATGCGGTCTGCCTCTTGCTGTCTGGCCTCTCTGATATTCTCGACTGTTTTCTTGGCGTTTCGACGGCTCTGCCAGATGGTGATTGGGAAACATAGGATGGTTGCGTAGCCAGATGGACTGGTAAAGGCGCCGAGACCTTTACCCTTTGTTGGAATCTTTTCGGCTGTTTCGTCCTTTTTGGTAAGGTCTGTGATGGAGAAAGGCATGTTGAATAAGAGGTGATGTCTGATAGACTTGTGTTAGTCAACGTCACTATTGGCTGAGGATAAACTTACAAGTTAGACAGTAAAGTAAAATAGAACAACTTGGAGGTCAGAATGAGAAAGTTCAGAAATAAAGATGGAAATAAGGTTATTTAACTCTCACATGGAAATTCCGAAATGAGGCTCTGCGCTGATCTCTCCTGTACCGTGACGCAGGCTGACATGATGTCAATGTAACAAGCGTGAATGATTGGATGGGTGAGATGCAATCCCATGTCAGAGTTTCTAAACAACAAAAACGGCCCCCAAATTTCAAGCCTCAAAGTTGAAGATTGCAACGGTTGGCGTTTGATGATTCGTTCTTGTGGAGATATCTGCGTCTTGGATTGACATTGTCATACTTTTGAACAAGTTTCTTCTTTTCATTTTCTTGATTTATTCCTTGTCTGGGACTTGAGGCTGCAGATGATGTGTGTAATGTTGCGTTGATGTTGAAGTATTGGTTTGGGGAGATGAGAATTGCTAGAAGAGATGTTGTTCTGGCCAGGCCATCTGATAATGCCCACCGTAGAGTCACTCTTGTAGTTGAGGCCCGGAGACAGGATTACTATGGAGTGATTCGGTTCGAAAGTAATCTACTGCTGAGGTATGTGAAGTCTTCTCCGTGTTCCCTACTGGACTGACCTACCGTTGATGGATATACTGTGTAGATGCCAGCCTTCATGACACCAAAGCACGTGTCGTCTTAGGCCAGACCAAGATTGTACTTTACATAGATCATGTGAAAATGAAGGGTATATTTGCCACGTAGTGAGCCGACCTGACTAACCAGGCCAAGTCTTTACAGGTCGCAAGGGTAATAGATGCCACTTTCCGCGGCAGTGCGGTGTATATCCGCTGTCGAACTCACCAAGATCTCTATGAGAGATACTTGTGGCGAATTTATTCACACCATCCAGCTTTTGTAGCTCTATTTACATCCAATACCCCGGCGGCCTGTACTGGTCAAAGACTCTACCACCACAGATGGTGCATTAGTGACCTACCCCGGATTATAAACTCCAGCATCATGGTACAGGACTACCAGCGCGGCAATAGAAACATCAATCCATGTTTATCTGTAAACTGCCAGGCCTCTTGATATTGTTGTTGCCGGATACATCGGCATATGATGTCTACTCCATCTTCCCCAGACTCAGCGCGGCTCGCGGTCTGTCAAGAACAAGGGTATTGATCATGTGTAGTTTATCTTTCGGTAACCAATCGTGAGGCATAATGTTTAAATTGTCTAGAAATATGATGGTGTTACCCCTCAAGCCATCCGAGTATATGATGTCTTTTGAGTCTAGTCGATCCTAGTATGGTACAGTACAGTACAGTACATGACATCCCCTAGCTCGTGACATGTCACGATAGATGCTAAATGGACAGGGTTCTCTCCGCATTATCTAGGGAAACAAGGAAACTGCCGCGGATCTAATAGTGAAACGTAGAAAAATGCGGAGAGAGCCAGTAAAGTCATTTGACGCGCTGGAGCGGCTTCGGTGCGCGGTTATCTCGAGGTGGGGAACACTTTATCAACCCGCTTACCTTTACGTACTGGTATCAATTTGTGTCACAAGCTAAGACCATCCCATTATCAGCTCAGCTCCAGCTCATCTCTTTTTAATCTCTTTGTTAGACTCTTGTTCAATCTGGGGAAATGACTCCATTACTGCTTATCGGGTGGAGTTTGTGGTGGAGGATCCAATGTCAATCATTCGGTGTTTTTGTTATCTTGATAACATCGGGATATCGGCAGTATTTTACTACTCTACTTATCTATGACCCCCTACATCTATAAGCACTGCACACCACCTTGTAGGGACGGATAGTAACATGCTTAATCCTTAATAAAAGATTAGCCGCGCTGTCACTCAAAATGTAGCCGCGTTCTTTTCGTGTCTTGTTCTTTCTTGGTTGGGTACTGATCAGCAGTACGGATACAATGACCGCATGTCAAGCCACTAGATTACAAGTACCCCAGATAGACTAAACTATTTCAGGATAGAGATAACCAGAATCAAATCGTGGAGAGTTCATCAGCAATCAGCCCCTCCTCCCAGGTCTCCTCCCTAGCGACCTCTAGTAGGGTTAGTGACTTCTACAGTAGCAATAGCTGTCTACAGTACTAAGTTACCTAGCTCGTATATGCCCCGTCCGTCGGTTCTAGCCCTTGTTCGTTCTTTCCTTCGTGAGACCGAAACGGACGGGCCATCTTCTTGATTCTTTCTCTTTTTATTTTACATGATAATAATGCCCAATCTCCCTTTTTTCTCTCTCTTGACATTCAATTAATTCCATTCAATTACCCGCTTGTCCACTTACTTTGTCGAATATATACCCATTCCTTTCTTGGTTACATACTCTTTGCATTGCATACTCTTTGGATACTCATATTAATTGCTCATCACTCCTCACAATGGAGTCATCCTCCCGCAGCGGCGACGCTGATCAGGCCCTCGCCCGTCTGGGCTACAAGGCCGAACTCCCTCGAAACCTCAGCATGCTCAGCGTTCTGGGCCTCTCCTTCGCCATCATGGCCGTCCCCTTCGGTCTCTCGACGACAATGTACATCACCTTGACCAACGGCCAGGCCGTCACCGTCCTTTGGGGCTGGGTTCTCGTCTCTCTCATCTCGCTCTGCATCGCCGCCTCTCTCGCAGAGATCTGCGCCGTCTTCCCTACCGCCGGTGGTGTCTACTACTGGAGCGCAATGCTCAGCACGCCTAAATACGCGCCCATCGTCAGCTTCGTTGATGGCTGGCTCACCCTTGTGGGTAACTGGACCGTTACACTGTCGATCAATTTCTCGGGCGCGCAGCTCATCCTTAGCGCCATTACCATCTTCAACGAGGACTTTGTCGCAAACGAGTGGCAGACTGTCTTGTGCTTCTGGGCTGTCATGCTTGTTTGCGCTTTGGTCAATGCTTTTGGCTCTCGTTATTTGGATCTCATCAACAAAGTCTGCATTTACTGGACTGGCGCCAGTGTCATCATCATCATTGTTACCATACTTGTCATGGCTCCCGAGCGACGCTCCGCCGAGTTTGTCTTTACACACTACGATGCCTCGGCAAGTGGCTGGCCTGAGGGCTGGTCCTTTTTCGTCGGACTACTGCAAGGTACGTATGCCAAGTCTCAATCCTGCATGCTCACACATCTAACAATTAATTAATTACAGGCGCATACGTTCTCACCGGTTACGGCATGGTCGCTTCCATGTGTGAAGAAGTCCAGAACCCTGAACGTGAAGTCCCCAAGGCCATCGTCCTCTCCGTCGCTGCCGCCGGCGTCACCGGAATCATTTACCTCATTCCCATTCTCTTCGTCCTTCCCGATGTCCAGATGCTTCTTGAAGTCGCCAACTCTCAGCCCATCGGTACCCTGTTCAAGGTCGTCACTGGGTCCGCTGCTGGTGGCTTTGGTCTACTCTTCTTGATCCTCGGTATTCTCATGTTTGCAGGCATCGGCGCCCTCACTGCTGCGTCGCGCTGCACCTATGCTTTCGCCAGAGATGGAGCTATCCCTGGATACAAGCTATGGAGCAAGGTCAACACGCGTTTTGACATGCCCGTCAACGCTCTCATTCTCTCCACCATTGTCGACTGCATTCTCGGCTGCATTTACTTCGGTTCCTCCGCCGCCTTCAACTCATTCACTGGTGTCGCCACCATCTGTCTCGCCTCTTCCTACGGTGTCCCCGTCGGCGTCAACCTTATCCGTGGTCGCAAGATTGTCAAGCACTCCCCCTTCCCTCTTGGCAAGTTTGGACCTCTCATCAACGGTATCTGCGTCGTGTGGATCCTGTTTTCCATCGTCATTTTCTGCATGCCCGTGTCATTGCCTGTTGACGCAGTTACCATGAACTACGCCTCCGTCGTCTTTGCTGGATTTGCTGCCATTGCTATTATTTGGTACCTTGCTTATGCTCGCAAGAACTTTACTGGACCTCCTGTGCATGATGGAGATGCTTTTGAGCCGGGTGTGCAGGTTCTCAAGGGACAAGAAGGTAGTTCGCCTGTACATGAGGGTGCAAGCGATATTCGAGAAAAGGATTCTAATTAGTTTGGCAGGTATTACCGAGAAGCCTGTACTATAGGTAGTTGATTACATATGTGTCAATGAATTCTTATTTACTGTTCTACATGTCTACTTCTCCATTTGACATTGGCAAGCTCTCAAAACAGTGGAAGAATCGCGTAGCAGATTTCATGTTGTTCGAGGCCACGGTCAGATTGGAAGAAGCTCGTTTGGTGCTCAACAGGCGATTTGAGGATCATTGGGTTTGTCCAGGAGGAGAAGGTCAATCTAACTGCCAGCGCACCTTTCCAGGGCGCTCTCGGATCGTATCTACACTTCACCAGGCACCTGAGCAGCCATTGAACCAGGGTATCACCAAGAATTTGGCTCGCTAAGCGTTAGTCTACCGAAAAACGAAGAACCCCGGGATCGAACCAGCCGTCGACGGAGCAACATGCCATAGAGCGGCGTCTATCATTAATTGGCCTCAATATCAGTACTATCAAGAGCGGCATCAACAATTGTATGGTTTCAACGAGGCGCAACTTTCGAATGGACAGTTGAATTTCTACTGGCTTGATTAGTTAGAACGACTGTACTAGGTTACTGGGCCCCCGAGTATAGATAGCAGCTAGGCCGTTGCCGACTCGATCAATACTATCACTTTATGATATGGCCACCCTAGAGGAACAAAAAGCAGCGTGGACTTATCCGATTTGATTAGAGGAACCGAGAGCATTTGATCTCTAATCCTTTCAAGACCAAACAACTATATTTGCTAGGTAAATGTTTTAATTCAAGTAATAGTAGACAAGGACAATATCATGGCTAAGAAGCATTTTACTATTGGTCTGTGTCCGAGATATGCTCAAAATAAAAAAGAGCTTGGATGGCCTGTAGTCCCAAAGAAAGACAGGCAGGCAAACTTGAGTTCTAACAAGCTTTGTACCGTGATTTTTGATCTCAAAAACGTTTTCTTAATTAAATTAAAACATGCAAAAAAGAAGAAGAAGAAACGACCGATCACATTGAGCAAGAAGAATCTCGTGGGCAAAAAGCAAAAAATGAGGTTCTGCCCG